>ML289918.1:625-27087 GCA_005239495.1 Nicotiana undulata | reverse complement strand
CCCCTTCCCCAAGAAAAAAATTTTAACTTTTTTTTTTTGCATTTACGATTTTCTGTTTTTTTATTTTTTCGTTTTTCTGAGCCACCCAACCCCCACCACCCCTCCCTCCCAAATTTTTTTTTTTTATTTTTATTTTTATATTTTCAATTCTGGTTTTTTTATTTTTCAGTTTACAGGTTCAAAATTTTCCGAGTTCCAAAGTTATGAGTTCAGAGGTTTATGTGTTTGGAAGTTTACGGGTTCGAAAGTTTAGCGGTTCAGAAGTTTATGAAATTTGTAGGTTCGGAAGGTAGTTGGTTTGAGAGTTTATGGCTTCATGTTTATTGTATCTAAATTATAATCTATGAATACTCTTGAGAAGTTATTTTCCTTAATTTGCGCACCAAAGACCGAAAAATGAGTAAAATTACTACTTGTTTTCCAAGAAAACATTTTCCACGGAATACATTTTCCGTTATACCAAACACACCCTTTCTGTAAGCTAAAAATTGTTTGAAAACTATTTCTCATAATATAAGCTTTACCTTACAAAATGTCAACCTTGTACTTAATAGATAGTTTCTGTATCTACAGAGGATCTAACAAAAGGAAAAGACACCGTAAATTAAAGAGTACAGTTATTTGTATGACATGATTGATTTAAGGTTGAATATATTGTTTTGTAGGGATGATCAGATCATACTTAATGGACTATTTTACTATATGGGATACCTGATGCTGGAACAAGCTCATCACGTGCCTTTGTGGAGGACTGATGGGATCATTATGATTGCCTTGCTTCATATTGGTCCTGTGGAGTTCCTCTATTATTGGCTTCACAGAGCTCTGCACCACCATTTTCTCTACTCTCATTATCATTCGCATCACCATTCCTCCATTGTTACTGAGCCCATCACTTGTAAGTCGTCTTTTCAAATTATCAACTTATCAAGAGTTAGAATGATCAATCCTGGAGAAAATGCATTACAGTTTGAAGATATTTTCCATCTGACTTATCTCTTCATATTGAATCATTCAACTTTGATATTATTGTCATGTCATACAAATAACTGTGAGTCAGTCAAATTTCACAATGCTTTAGCTTTTGTCATCATTAAGAGAGATTACATAACTAACGGATGAAATGTACAACTTTACAGCCATTGTTTAGATATATGTAAAGCCACAACTGATTGTGCGGAAGTAAATATTTGTATTTTTGCAGCTGTGATTCATCCATTTGCTGAGATGCTAGCATATTACACGCTCTTTTCCATACCACTGCTCACAACTGTATTCACTGGGACTGCCTCTATAGCTGCATTTGGTGCGTACATCACCTACATTGATTTCATGAACAACATGGGACATTGCAACTTTGAGCTCATTCCTAAGAGGATATTCTCTATGTTTCCCCCTCTCAAATACTTGATGTATACGCCCTCGTGAGTCTTCTTCCACATATACTTAATAAGATTAAGTTCTATGCTACAAAGGTGTAAAAATTTTTTTTACACAATCACATCATTTACAAGTAAATTTTTATGATAAACACTAACTAGTAACTTGATAAAAATGGTAACTAACCTACTATTATGGGCTGTAAAAGATCTTTATCCTATTAGTATGTATATAATTTTTATCATATCTAAATTTTTATATTTTGTTTCAAAAGAATTATTAGTATATTTCTATAGGATGTCTACATTGTTTACTAGACCTTTATGTAAGCCTGCAGCTAAGAAATTTTCTGGTGGAACTTCTGAAACATCTCAAACTTTATTTAGATATAGAATCACTGAATCAAGAATACTTCATGTTCATGGAACCCCAAGGTATAACTAATCATGCATATCTAAACGGTAGTACAGTGCAGAGGTGAAGGCATGTTGGCCCAAGGGACCATCCTTGGCCGAAAAATTATACTACGTACAAGGTAGAATATTGCTTGTTATTGATTAAAAATAGATTTTGAACACCCTTGCATAGCCCACTGGCAAAGGGTGTTCAAATTCCTAGCTTCGCCACTGGTACTGATTAAAGTTACAAGATAGATGCAACTCTTATACCTTCAAGAGAGGGCACAGCGAGCAGGAAACTTCTATCAAATTTGGCTTCTGCTTCCAACTTTAGTTACTCAGGGAAATAAATAGAAACAGTAGAAATTAAATTCCTCTCTTAAAAGTACTTTTCCTATTGATTGAGCAGGTTAGCAATCACTGAAGTTTTGTATTTGTCGAGATTATGTTTATTCTTTTTCCACTAATATCAACGTTTTGATGGCACAGGTACCACTCACTACATCACACCCAATTCAGAACGAACTATTCGCTTTTTATGCCAATGTATGACTATATCTATGATACAGTGGACAAGTCATCAGATACATTGTATGAAAAGTCACTAAAAAGGGAAGCTGAAGTGCCTGATGTAGTGCACCTTACACATCTAACAACCCCAGAATCCATCTACCATCTTCGACTAGGGTTTGCGTCTCTGGCCTCGAAGCCTCACACCTCTAAGTGGTATTTCTGGCTAATGTGGCCCATCACACTATGGTCAATAATGATTACCTCGATTTATGGTCACACAATTGTTGTCGAGAGAAATTTATTCAAGAATCTCAAATTACAAACTTGGGCTATTTCAAAGTATCGCATACAAGTAATTTATTATCATCCAAAACTGATGTTAGATTTTGCAGGTCCGATGTTAAAGTGATAATTCACCTAATTCTAGATTTTATTGCAGTACTTTATGAAATGGCAAAGGGAGACAATTAACAGTTTGATCGAGGAAGCCATCACTGAAGCAGATCAGAAAGGCATAAAGGTTTTGAACCTTGGACTCTTAAATCAGGCAAGTCAAAATACATGTCTAAAAAGTCCAATAATACTCATCTTTACTTTATTTATGAGAAAAACTCCAGATCTATTCTTAACTGATAATTTTCTTGCAAGCTTCTAGAAAAATGTTTACTAAGCTACCATAATATTGTTATTAAAGACAAGAAGATTTGAAAAGAATTCACACCTCACCTGATATCAATGTTTGTATGCTGAACCAAAGAGGGGGTCAGCTAATACATAAGCTTTTATACAAATGTATACTTTTTAAATACAAATGTAACTTTCCAGGAAGAGCAGCTGAATAGTAATGGTGAACTTTACATAAAGAGGAATCCTCACCTGAAAGTGAAGGTGGTAGATGGAAGTAGCCTAGTTGTTGCTTTGGTCATAAATTCCATTCCTAAGGGAACTTCCCAAGTTGTCCTTCGAGGCCGTTTGTCCAAAGTTGCTTATTTCATTGCCCTAGCCTTGTGCCAAGAAAGAATTCAGGTATCTCTGACTATTAATCTCCTCCATCATTTTGGTTTCCCTTTTTCTCATTCATTATATTTTTATATATAGGTTCTCATGTTAGATGAAGAAGAGTACAAGAGACTTAAAACAAGGCTTACCCCTGAGGCTGCAACTAATTTGATCCTGTCAAAAACTTATTTATCAAAGGTATAAACCAAATCACATTGAAAATACTGACCTAAATCTTGATAATTTATCCTTTCGCCTCCCCCCTCCCTCCTCTCCTAACCCAAAGTTTTGTCATTTTGTCGAGCTTTGAACAATTCTGAAGGTTAGCAAGTCCAAATATAGAAAAGAATCCTCCCCCTACATCTCTTGTCTTCTGTCTGTATACTTAAAAAGAGATTTTTTACTGCAGACATGGCTAGTTGGTGAGGGATTGAGTGAAGATGAACAACTGAAAGCACCAAAAGGAACATTATTTATTCCCTTTTCACAGTTTCCACCAAGAAAAGCTCGCAAAGATTGCTTCTACTTCAACACACCAGCTATGATTACTCCAAAACATCTTGAAAATGTAGACTCTTGCGAGGTTAGAAAAGATCATTTAATCTTCTTAGTTCTCTATATTAATTTGATCGTATTTTGATAATTAAAGAAATTCTTGAATGATTTTTCTAGAATTGGTTGCCAAGAAGAGTGATGAGTGCCTGGAGAATAGCTGGAATATTGCATGCATTGGAAGGCTGGAACGAACATGAATGTGGTGACACGATGCTTGATATTGAGAAAGTGTGGAAAGCTAGTCTTGAATATGGATTTCACCAATTAACCATGACTTCGGCTGCTTATTCAAAGGGTTAAAAATTATTAATAGACTGTTCCTGCTACTATTGTATCTTGGATCTGTGGTGACTACAAGCTTGTAAAATATTTCCTCCAACACTTTTGCAACAGAACTATTTTGTTGCACAAGGTGTTGCCTTCTAGAAGTTCTTCCAAGAAAATTTCCATTTCCATTGTATAAATAAAAAGTTGGTACAATGCTAACCTACTAGTTGTAGGTTAGCAAAACTCATATATATAATTTTACTTATAAAAAAAAAATCATATATATCGTTATATAAAAGTTTAAGGCATCTTGCTAAGATTTGGCTTAAGGCCACCTGAGATGCCCCTGGGCCAACTATCTCTTTCCCCGTCACATGCTCCCCCAACCAACCCCCTACAAATGTTGTGACAATTGGTTACTGTGAGCTACTAGGATAGTATGCTTATGTTCTTAGTACAGATTGGCACTCACAACTGACAGAGTTTCACTTATTAGGATTCAACATCATTCTAGTTATATTGTACTAGATGAGTGTGACCCGTGAAGCTCTGTTAAAACATCAAAACAACTGTATTTATTTTAGGATGGATATGTGATGAAGCACTCATTCTTTTCATCATCTATATATGTTGTTCAACTTAAATACTGAGGTGCAGAACAAGTTACAAGAAAAAGGCAAAGGAAAATCAATCAGACCCAACATCTAAAATTATATGACAATTCACTCACTCAAGATAGACATGTGCATGACTCATATACTTGAAAGTTAAAACTTAATATAGAATATAACTAATTAGACTACACATGGGGATACGCTCAAAATACATATTGCATTATAGGAATTAGGCTGACTAAAAGAAAGCTCAACTTTCTTGAATGTGGACAGCAGGCCATGACAATTTGCACTTGTGATTATTTCATACCGTGAAGCAGGGCATATTTTAATTGGTATGAAAAATCGCCGTGATCCTATATATTGCATTAATCATTTACAAAGCACAGGTTTAAATATCACCTATTCCAGTAGAACTTCAAATACTAATTTCTCTGATTCTTAACAAAAAGCGGGCCTTTTAGCTCCACATAATATCTGAAGACAAATGTGGAAAACATAGATATTGGACCAAAAAACATCAACTTTCTTTTTATCTTTATCTACTGAACACGTACACAAACTCTGTTGGTCAAAATAGAGCCAAAGGTCAATAACAAAGTAATGAGAAAGAGAAGTTGGGGAAGCTCACCAGAAAGGCAAAAACGAGCAAATTGTATGGAATCGGTAGCGAGCAGCAAAGGCAAAACTCAGAGAATAGCAAAAAGAGCGATAAAGGATCAACAAAAGAAGGTCTAAGGGAAGAAGAAAGTGGAGATACCGAAGGATGTATGAAAGAAATTAGAGAAAATGACAAAAGTGATCCCTTACGTTTGAGGAAAGGTTCAAAATAGTTTCTTAAATTAAATATACTCCTTAATAATTTTGGTCCTTTATTTATCAAAGGTAAACATTTTTTGTCTCCGGCAAAGCAAATATTTAACAAACTTTGTTTGTTTCATTTCATGGAAATTGTGAAAAAAAAATACTTGAGATAAAACTGGGTTTGTTGTTGATAATATTGTTAGCAAAAACTAATTATCACATTTTGATATTCATGTCTAATTAAGTGTTGATTGAAATAATAATATAAAGTTAGTAATTGAGATAGTTGTGAAAGAATATGTTTTCCACCCAAAAATGGGTATAATCATTTTTTCCTATTTGATGGAAAAAACTTTTTTTCCTTAAAAATAGCTTTTGACAACTAAATATAAAAGGTGACAGTATTTTCTGAAAAGTATCTTATTGATACCAAATGCTAAGTTGTTGTAGTTTGACATTCGCATTATAATAATATCAGCTACATTTGGCTGCCAACCTTTACCAGAATTAAACACACTAGTTCTAAAGATTGTGAAGCACAATTAAGCACGGGAAGCAACAAGTAGGTAGGATAACCGCTCAAAAGCGGAGTTAGGATTTTAAGTTTATGAATTCTAAATTTTAAAAAAGGTATTTATTTGAATTCTGGATAAATTATGCATACATATTAAGTAGATTCTTAATACAAATACAGATGTTGAGTTCTTCTGAACTATACAGAGAACTGTTGCTCCGCTGCTCCTGTACCCGGTTCTCCCATCCCTATATTGTTCATTTCTCCTTTGACATTTGAGAATAATAAATGTACGAATCAAAAGTCAAAAAAATGCAAAAACATTGGTGCTAAAGGACGGCTATGTGCGAGCTAGAAAAGGGACTCACTTAAAAACTGTCTCTCAGTAGGTTTGTTAGTTTGTAAACGAGTAATTGGCTATCCAACGAAATTTATTTTATACTAAATTAGGCTTTTTCAAATGGTCAAAATAACATCGATTTCTCTTGATATCAGTTAAATCTAAATAACTTCCGATTTTATTTAAAATATAAAATACATAAAAATCTCAATGATAAACGATGTCTCATTTGTTAAACTAAGCATTAGTAAGATTTTTTTTTCTCAACACCTCTACCCCTAGGCCGAAATATCTTAACCCCGGGAGATTTGAAAATTTAACATCATTATTTTTTATCATTATCAGTATTTCTATCATTTTATTTTGTTATGATGCATATTAGCCCCTCTTCCTGTTTGCTGCAACTTGAACTGGACCGCAACATTGGTATGATCTAACACACTTTCACTACATAAATTTCAAACTTCCTACACAAACACACAATTGGTTATGACTCAAGAACAAAAATATTTGGTTAGAAAGGATATTTTGTTGAGATAGGTGAACTGTTGTGGTCAGACCAATGGTATATCATGCTTCAACGTAAAATGCAAAAAGAGACACGTCCATCAGGATTGAATAACAGGTAATTTGAAAGGATATTCGACACACTTTTAATACGTACTTCCAACTCTCTACGCAAACACACCATTAATATAGCATAATCTATTGCTAGGTGGAGTTATAGTATTTTATTCCCTGGTCACACGGTCCCAAAGAAAAAAAGGTTATGCTTCATTTAAGCATGAACGAGGGCTACAATATCTTGATTTTCATTAAAAAGAGAAAACATGAATCAAACGTGTACATAATTAGACAGGATATTTTGTTTTTGCATACTAAATTATCACATGGTGATTAGGACCGACTTTGAGAGAGTTCAAAAGAATAATTCATTAACAGAAGCTATAGATTGAAAATGCAAACACACAATGTAGCATAAGCTATAGCTAGGTGGGTCCGTTGTTGGAAAAATAACACAGAAATAATATTCACCGTCTATGACAACAATGTTAATGGAGCACTAAGACATGGTAATCAACAAGAATAGAAAGATAACAAAGGACAAAAAGATCACAATCCGAGAGGAGCAAATTAACTACTATAGTAAGGAACTTTACACTTGCTAGTCCCGAGTAAAATATTCAAGAGACTAGAGACTCGAATAAAAGAACCCGCTTTACTCACGAATTATTTTCTTACCGTGCTTGTGATACTTCTCACTGCTTTTGCTCTATCTCGGTGTGTCTCCAACTAAGTTACAGTGTTATCAAAGGCGAAAAGCGCAGAAAAGCTCTAAGGTCCCTTGGAGCTTTAAGCGCAAAGTGCAAATAAAGCGTAGGCTTTAATGAAAAAGGCGAAACGGGGAAAAAAAACTAAAAATATGCACGTAGTCCAAGACTAATCATTATAAGCACGAATAACAATTATATGAACAAAGAAATTGAAAAAAAGAATACGATAAAGTGAAATACCAATTGTTTAATGTCGCCTTTTCAGAATTACACTCAATGGCAAGGAAAAGTATGCCTTAGAGCTTTGATGCGACACAAAAGCGCCCACAAAGCGAGGCGAAGCGCTCAATGTATTTTGAGCCTCGCTTCAGGGCTTAAGCGCGCTTTAAACAACACTGCTAAGTTATCAAAAAGAATCTACTTACAGCTGAGCAGAGCCGTGGGCTCAAAGAATACTACCTTCCATCACATATACCAAACTTGGTCATGGCCTTCCTCCCCCTCCTCCTCGAGAATAACACAACAGTCCATATCATTGTCCTTCAGAAACAAATTCCTCATTGCTGCAAGTGCTTCCTCCTCGTCTGACCCATAGATAACGTCGACTTGCTAGAAGGTCTACTCCAGATGCGGTATCGGCTGCTCCAGTGGGTAGTAAGGATCGCGCCAAGGTGGCGACCAATCATTGTATTCTTTCCAAGTATATTCATATCCCATACTGAAAGTGGTGCCATGGTTTTTGACCTTGATAGGTTTGGAGATTCCTTGAAGGCTCTTGCCGAGCCCTTTGCCAGGCTCGCACCCACTCCAGTTTAGTATACTCTCGATTTTGCTATCCCACCATTCATCCTTGTCGATGGCATTGACCCGTTCAATGTGGTGGTAAGTTTCTCCACCCAACTTTCTTCTTCCTCCGATCACCGAAATAGTCTGGCGATTGTAAATAGGGTTGCTACCGTCACCATGAATAATCACCTCTTGGTGGTTTCACTCGAACTTCACTGCCTGATGTAGCGTTGATGCTACGGCCCCAGCAACATGGATCCATGGTCGTCCCAATAACAAATTGTAGGACGCTGGCACATCTATCACCTGGAAGTCAACCTCGAACAATGTTGGTCCCATTTGCAAGCATAGGCTTATCTCACCAATGGTGGACATTTGAGATCCATCGAAAGCTTTCACATTGATTGCTCCATCCTTTATCTCATGCAGACCCTTACCTAATTTCTTGGGCGTTATCAACGTGCAAATGTTAAGACTGGATCCTCCATCGATCAAGATTCTCGTGATGAAATAATCTTCGCATTGCATGGTGATGTGCAATGCTTTGTTGTGCCCTAATCCTTCAGGTGGTAACTCGTCTTCATGGAAGGTGATCTTGTGACTTTCCAACACTTGTCCCACCATATTGGCTATTTCCCCACTAGTGATGTTGTTTGGTAAATACGCTTCACTCAATACCTTCAGCAGAGCACTTCGGTGCGTCTCGGAATTCTGCAGCAAAGAGAGGATGGATATTTGTGCTGGCGTCTTGTTCAGCTGGTCGATGACCGAATACTCCTTAGCCTGTACCTTTCTCCAAAGGTCATCGGGGCCAGTTTTGATAAGGGGAGGCCGGTTGGCAGCCTGCTTACTTGATTCGGCCAAATGCTCATGGGTGTAGACCCTACCAGTTCTCGTCATACCCTGCGCTGCGACAACTTCCTCAGACCTGACCTTGCCTTTCCTTCTCGCCTCGGCTGTATAGTCCCACGGGATAGCATTTGAATAGAAGGGTGGCGTGGTTGACATTGCCACCGGGATTGGTGCGGCCATCCTTACTTCAAGTGGAACATGTGCCATGAGTGGCAAGACTGCAACCTCAAATGTTACGGGTGCATTTGCTGGAGACACGAACTCAACTTCAATCGGTACTGGTGCCTTTGCAGGTGGCGCTGCTTCAAACTCCAGCGGTATAGACATATTCACCTCAGCGTTCTTAGATGGTTGAATCTGGACTATGACCGGGTTGAGAGTGACTGTTGTTTTCTTTGGGTCATTGCCTTCTGCGATCAACCCGATTGATCCCTCGGGATCCCAATCATATGAATACCTCCACCCTTATGGTTTGGCAAAGGATTGTTGCAGACGTTCGGAGCGGGATCTTTCGCCACAATAATCTTGTTATCAATTAGGGATTGTATCTTGTCCTTCAAAGAGCGGCATTCATTGATGGTGTTTCCCTTCATGCCAGAGTGGCATGCACATGATTTGTTCGGGGTAACCCACTAAGAAGGGTTCTCAAGGGTGGCAACAGGGATAGGCGTGACGTAACCAGTAGCTTTGAGTTTCTCATACAACTGGTCAATGGAACATCTATGGCAGTATACTGTTTTGGAGGTCAGCGATCAAAATTATGACGAGGTCTAGGGAAGTTTTGACGGGTAGGGGGTGATTGGTAATGAGATGGATGAGAATTGTAAGTGTGGAAAACGGGAGCGGGTTGTGAGTATCTGGGTGAAGTAGGTTGATATGTGGGTGGTGGAGATTGGTAAGTGGGTGGAGGAGCTTGGTATGAAGGTGAGTGTGCTTGGTAATTCGGGGTTGGCTGGTATGTGAGTGGAGGTGTTGGATAAATTTGGTATTTGAGTGGGGATTTGGCTCTCTTTGCAACCATTACAGCTCCCACGTCCCTTTTCTTAGACACACCACCGGACTGTAAAGCCTTGTTTGTAGCTTGCAAGGCTTCAAAATTTGTGACCATACCACTCTTAATACCTTCTTCAATCCGTTCCCCTAATTTGATAATATCGGAGAATTTGTGATTCTCGATCATCATCAACCGTTCATAATACTGCGGGTCCTGGGCCCGGACAAAGAACTTTTTCATCTGCTCCTCTTCTAAAGCAGGTCTGACTTTAGCAGCTTCGGACCTCCAACGAGTGGCATACTCACGAAAGGTATATGTGGGCTTCTTCTTCAGATTCTGGATGTAGAATACATCTGGTGCGTCCTCTGTGTTGAATCTAAACCTGTCCATAAAGTCAGTTTCCATACCTACCCAGTTGGACCATTTCTTGGGGTCTTGGCTGATGTACCAAGATAGTGCATCTCCCTTCAAACTCCTCATGAACAGTTTCATGCAGATCCTTTCATTCTTTCCCACGCCAACCAGCTTGTCACAATAGGTCCTTAGATGGACCCTCGAATCACCAGTACCGTTAAACATTTCGAACTTCGGAGGTTTGTACCCCTCGGGCAGTTCGACATCGGGTTGTATACAGAGGTCTTCATAATTTAACCCTTCGATTCCCTTGGTTCCTTCAACACCCTGAACTCGGATGGTCAGCTTCCTTAGTTCCTCACCTAGATTCTTGATGAGCAGGTCCTTTTCATTAGACTCGGATGGGTATGGGATAGGTGGAGTGGAATGGGTCATGGTTTCCACATAGATGGGATTGTGGAAATGGTCCTTTTTGGGGTTTTGAGATTCTGGGATAAGTAATGGAGCGTTGTTTGAAGTGTGGCAAGTAATGCATTGTGTTGGGAGAGTTTGGTTCTTTGGCGGAGTGGCGTGATGATGAGGTGCGAGATGGTTTTGTTGCCTTGGGATATTCTGTGGAGGTGTAGGGTTTTGAGCATTTGGAAAGTTGATCTCTGGGACGTTGAGGGAAAATGACAGGTTGGCCAGATTTTGGACCTGGTCGAGTTCTTCTTGGAACTTCAGCAATTTCTGTTCAAGTGGTGACATGTTTTCATTCAGGACCTGAATACCCCGGCCGTCAGCGGACTCTATTTGTTCAACCATATTCTCCTTCCTGATACCTGTGGATTCTGCCATTTTACTCTTGCCTTTGGTTCTGCCTTTAGGAGGACTAGGAGGAGGAGTAGGTGGAGGGCCCTTGGATCTTGTGCGATAGGCTGATAATGACAGAATGCACGAACTAACCTTTGGGGAGGGGAATAATAAATAATAAAGAAAAAGGAACAAAACAAAAAGGTAGCCAAGTCAGTAAGGATCATGAAAAAGTATTACAGTATTTAAACACATAGTGCGGGAATGTAAAGCGTGTCCTAATTTAGGAACCTCTTTGTTCCCGAGGTAGGACTAGCGACAAGTTGATTTGGAGAACTTAGAATGCTAAATGCCTCATTTTATTGATAAGAAAAATAGACAAATCCCAAAACGACACTAAATGAACGAAAAATGAAACGCACTAATGGTCATTGGCCTTATTACATCAATAGAGAAAACAAAGACATTCCTATCTATTTGGTCCCAGAAGGACCTTCCCTAGATTCAGCATTCCTGCTTGCCTCGAGCAGCTTTCCCAGCTCACGAAGTCCCAGCAACATGTATGCTCTGGCTAGATGTCCTCCTTCAGTTCCCTCAGCCCTTTGACAATCTTTGACCCTTTTGATGAGTTTCTCCTCCAGCTCGACTATACCTCGTTCCAAGTATCCCAACCTCTTATTGGTACTGATAGCCATGTATTTCCACTCCACGATCAGCTTCTTGTTAGATTCAAGTATTTTGTGGTGTTCATCCTCTCATTCACGGATCCTTTTGCGCAGCTGGTTGAACTTGACTTGCGCTTCAGCCCTTTCATCTATAACCCTGTGGCCTTGGACGTACCCTGGCTTGCTCTGACCACTCAGATCCTCTTCTAACCAACCAAGATAGAAAGGGGTACAACCGGCACGATACCTGTCTGGCTCGATGGTGTCTTTCTCAAGTATAATCTTACAGTGCCATAGGTGCTGAGCTTGGCACTTGTGAGGACTATCATTATTTTAAAAGTCTGCTCGAAGATGGATCATTTTCTTGACCCTAGGTACGACTTACTTCCTACCTGCTTGCCTCATAACTCAGAGAGGGACGTAAAGGTATGTCCCCCTTAAACCAATCAATATCAGAAACGATGCATCTCGAGATCGAATGAAAAACCCATCGGCCGAAAACCACTCAAACATCCATTGGACCTGTTCTTCGGTCAAGTTACCAAAGAGCTCAACCCATCCTTCGGCATTCTCAGGATGATCAAACATGTCGGGGATATAGTTCATTCGCTTCGGGTGATGGAAAGCGATGTGGTTATCCCAAATTCTTCGATGAATGTCTTGTCGGTATTCGCATCTTTGGAGATGCTCCATGAGCCAGTGTTGAAGTAATAAATTGCAACCTTTGAAATGTTTTGCTCCTCGTTGACATATTTCCAAGGCCCGATATATGTCTGCGATGATCATGGGCACGATGCTGAAGTCTTGCCCATCAATCCCTTCCATTAATGTCTTAGTTACCATGGACAGTCTGGTATGGATTCTCTCCTTCTTCATTGGGAACACGATCAACCCCAAAAAGCAAACCATGAAGACGAACACTCGACGATGGATATGTCCCAAAGACGTGATGACAAACTCGTCATGGTAGGTACTGTATGATTTGTTGTGACCGTACCTTTCGTACAAGTAGTTAAAAGGAATGTACGACTCCTTCAAGCATACCAATTCTGCATTCTTCTTCAAACCCATCATTTTAAGGAAACCTTTGCCCGTGCGGTTCTCAGGCATTAGCAACCCTGGATTTTCCCACACTAAGTTAGCCAGTCCTCCTATCTCTTCTATCAAAGGCGTCATTTCAATGTTCCCGAAGCGGAACACGGACCTCTCACAATCCCAAAACAAAGTAGCAGCCTCAATTATCATTTTGTTAGGATGGATTTCTAGGAGAGATGGTAGGTTGCCCAGGTGTTTCCTGACGATAGCTTTGTCGCTAGAGTGTAGATCTTCCCACCAACCCAACAGTCTCGGGCGGATATTAGAGACCATGCCGAATCTGGGGATTTCGTGCCTCATATTTCTGCAAAGCAAATAAGGTTAGTCCCTTAACCCCACCAGAATCGACTATTTAACATCAATAATTAGAAGAAAGCATTTAGTTCTCCAAATAAATGCACAGAACGTGAGGGTGTCCGTTTGGGTTTAGAGAAACCCGATGGACTTTTGGATAAGGCCATCTTAAAAGCTATCGTGCGGACGACACTTTAGCTTGACTAGGTTTGACCAAATGCATGCAACAATACAACAGATTAAGGTTTCTATGGGGTTTTAGACTGGTACCCTTGAGCGGACATCTTAAGGGGGAAGGCACGAAATCGTCGACTGCACCGCTGATCGACTAGTTTTACCGCAAATAAGCCTTTCCGAATTTAGGGGGATAATAATACAGGAAGAGCACAACCACTCATCAAGAGTTGCTATAGCATTTGTTTGGGCACGAGTGGAGTATGAATGTTGAGCATGATTATGCAATAATAAGCATTAAAACAGATTGTCATGTATTTGCACGTTAAGGAAAGTGGTAAATGCAACAATTATGATTTAAAGTAGTTACAAAGGAAAACAAAGAGACATGTCAGTTTAGGTTTGTGAAATAAATAGTTGAAATAAATAAACAACTAATTGCACGTAGCAGGGAAGAGGAAAGGGTGCAAGTATTTAAACAAATAAAGGCACAAATTCACGAAATAATTTGCAATGGTAAAAGCCTATAATCACCAGCAGAGTCGCCATGCTGTCGCGCCCCCTTTTTTCCCCTCGCGGAGAGATCCGAGTGCAGGACATTTGGGTAGAGGCAACTCTTTCCTTTTGGGATAAGGGAGTTTGCATATTTTGGAGAGTTGCCACCTGGCAATTTTAACGGTGCGTTAGGGCATCTAAGACGTTCAATCATGACTACGTTACTAACCAGAGATTGGGTAAGGGCTTGAAATTATCCCAAGGGGAAGGTGTTAGGCACCCCTCAGGATCCACAAGTGTGGTTCCCGGCCAAATAGTTTTTGTGAATTTGTGCAGTTAGCAAATAACAAGTAAAGGGCTCAAGTAAGAGGAGATTTCAAATATATTAAGCAAGCAAGTGTTAAAGTTATCAAGTTTTTCAAAAGAATTATAATATAACCTTTAAGGGAAAGGTATCCTAGGTTTAAAACAATATGGATCACATCAATGCAATACTTGATAGACACTCCTCGAAGAGGGGCTACACGTGGTATTAGCGCATCGGTCATCATATCCATATTCTACCCTTTCCCACCCTGTGAAGGTAATTAAAGCGCGTGTTAGTCACGAACTCTATTGTGTGCTATTACCCATCCCATCCTTTCAGTCCCGGAGGAGATTAGGACTACTATCCTAAGATTCTAAAGCGACAAACAAGAACACTTAGGATTGCAATGAATGGGAAGCACATAATAGCATATAAGAGGCTCATGTTCACCTCCACAGATTATGCATATAATTAGCACGACTAAAACACATGTAAGGGCGGTATTAATTTCAGAATCCTAAAGCATTATATCTAGGTGAGTCCAGAATGCAATAGAGGGGCAGATTTGTTGCATAATTCAGAGAGGGAATACTAATCAGTTTTTGCCTATTGATTTTAAACCTGTTGATAGTTAAGCAGCACATATAAAGAAGTATATTTCTAGTTTTAAAAGATTTAGCACCTAAGGCTTTCCTAGGCGTGAGACAACGTATCCGTTATTAGAATTACTTAGAGAAAACTGTTTGAGTTGCATTACTAAACATGTTGTTCTAGACGTTCAGATTTCAAGAATATTACCAACTGTGTGAGTCTGTTTTTATCAGTAAATGCCTAAGCGGATATGAATGAAATCCT
This sequence comes from Nicotiana undulata, assembly GCA_005239495.1. Classification (NCBI taxonomy): domain Eukaryota; kingdom Viridiplantae; phylum Streptophyta; class Magnoliopsida; order Solanales; family Solanaceae; genus Nicotiana; species Nicotiana undulata. The sequence goes on along the minus strand of ML289918.1, from coordinate 11,766 downwards.
AAAGCATGATATCTAATGCAAAAAAAATGCAGAGTGATGTACATGCAGGACCTAAACAGGATATTATAAATGCATCAATATTTCAATGCTTTCAGAATATGTAGAAGATGTGAAAATGACCTATTTATTAGCGTTGTATCTATCCCAAGGCAGGATATCTAAGTGTACATGTCAGTGCATAACGTAACGTAGAGTACTAGTTATTAACATGTTTAACACATGATTTTCTATGTGATATAAGGATGAACATGATGAAACAATGTACATGGGACCAAAGGAACATGATTTCTAATGCATGGATGTGGACCTACACATGATCTCTATTGCGCAGATAAGAAATAAAAGCCTACACGTGGTTTCTATCCTTGTAATAACTAAGCATGCATAGTTACCCCTCCCATTTCAGTATCCAGCCCCCATGAGTTTTTCACAATTATTACAAGTCAGGAATTATGAATTACATAACCAAAGAGAAAATAAGAATTTATTCTATAGGGAGCCTTCACTTAGGCCCAAATCCTCCACACCTCATTGCCATATGGTGTTTTAAAGCCTCTTCACAGTCCAGGTGTGTCAAAGTTCCCTAAGGATCTCAAGGGCTCTCGGGAAATGCTCACACCCAGACTTGGTAACCAAGTGTGGAACAAGTGCAGTGTTGAAATACCAGCTCTTGTGTGTCAAAGTTCAGAGGGAGCTCAAGGGTCCCAAAGCAATGCTCACACAAGAGGGGAAGAACCTAGTGTCTAAGAATTAGTGAAAGTGCTCATAGTGTTGGGGAGTTTGAGTAAGAACATCTTTAAAACAATTTTGAGAAAAGAGAGGTTTAGTGAAAATAGTCTGAAAAGGGTAAGGCAATAGCAAAACCACCATGTTCAAACATCACACGCAGAACAATAACAGGAACTAAGACAAGTTCAGCAACCACAAGCAGGGAGATGAGGGATTGGGGACAAGTATGAAGCATAAGAACAAGCTTGCAAACAAGTAGACCTCAGAAAAAGAGTATTACAAGACTTAGACTGTCATAGCATAACCCTTCACAAGGATTCATGCCGGGATTGAAATAACATCAGGTTGAGGGGTGTTAGAGTACATACTATGTTCAAAACTACATGCTTATCATGTATTGGGGTGAGGGGATAGGGCAAACGTTTTAATGGAACATATAAACATGCTGAACTAGAGAATAACCATATAGACAGTTTAATAAATAGGCATGCTAATTGCAGGGTAAGCAATAAAAACATAAGTAGACACATGACAGGAATAAAAGGAACTGTAACACAGACTGGAGCATGTTGTTTTGGAAACCTTAAAGTTAAATTGAGAACATACCAGTCAGATGATGAAGTAAATGCAGAGTAAAGGAGCAGTAGTGTGCAGTGACACAGCAGAGCAAGTAGAGTAGTAGTGTTACTCAGTCTTGGCTTTTAGCCGACTGAGTAGCAAGTAAATAACAAGAGAGAAAGAAAAGTTCAGAACAGAGTGTGTTTGTGGGAGAGCTTGAACTGTCTGTTTTCTAAAGAAAGAGTGAAGTATTTATAGCTTTTCAAAACGAGTAGAAAATAAGGTAACAAGTACTGATTAATCAATCAATGGGAATCATATTCAATTAGAATCAATCACAGACCTGGACTCCCTTTAATTAGAGAGTCCTAGTTCAAACGGTCATACTTGATGTCAAATAAGGAAAAAATCAATCATGAACTAGCGGTTACTATAATAAGAGTAGTAAAGCACATAGCACGTGATAAAGGCCAAATACATAGTTTTCACATAAGGAAAATATGTACTGATTATTTGACAGCATGTTGAAGCACACAAATAAGGTAAGATACAATTAAATTTTAAGAAATCAGTCACAAGAATCACGGATGAGACTAAATCACAGGGGATCAGTTCTGATTAAGGAAAGCATCTCACAAATAAGGAAACGATTTGAAGAATCAGTACATAATTAGAAGGAAAATACACAAAGTCACATATTCCAAGAAAATATCATAGTTCGGAGGGAGATACATAAAATCAGTAAAGAATCTTATGTAAATAGTCAATAAACAACTAATCAGACTTATGTAGACGATAAATAGAACATATTGAACAAAATTAAGGAAACCCTAAGCAAATAGTTAGAGGAGCAGTAGAGAATCAGAACCCTAACAACAAATTAGAGCAAGGAGCAGAAGAATACATAGAGCATGCATGAAAGCACCGGATACTCATGAGGAAGATATACAAACACGGATTAATCGAACCTATTGTCAGAGACAACCTAAAAATTAGGGTTTCTAGCATAATAAGTCAAGTAGCAAGAAAAACATAAGAGAATCGTTCAAACATAATAGAAATTACTTAAAAATTAGAAGAAGAATCGTTCTTTTTTTAGAAAGGTGTTAAGAAACCCTAGCTTGAAGATGAAGAGTCATTTTAAGGAAAACTCAAAGAATCTTTGGGAAAAAAAAATGAAATAGCTTGAAATATACACAGATCTATCATAGATCTAAAAGAATCGAGTTTTTTTTTAAGCATTTAGGGTTTCAAAGAGAAACCAGAAAGATAAGAAAAACCTCAAAATGCCGTTGGTTTAAGCCCAAAAGGTCACAGACCTTATTTGAACAGCCGGAGGATGACGAGCACAAGCCCAAGGGGTAGGAGGATTAACCCAGGTCTCTTGAAGACCTTAGAGATGGCAAACACCGGCGTGAGGGAACCACATGAGGCAGGAGGATGGTGAGAGCTTCATGGTCTCCGGCGAAGAGATGGTTGGAGAAGGCGAAGAGGTTCATCGGAGCCCAAAGAGACAGGAAGTCTCTAGAAGAGATTTAGAGAGATATAGAGAGAGTAGTGAGATGAGGGACTAGTGAGAATGAGAGGGGTCAGGGAGGGGGGGGGGGTTAGTCTAAGTTAATTAAGGTAACAATGATCTGGGCCGTTGATCTAATTTGATCAACAACTCAGATTAGTTCGGGGTTGGTCCGGGTAGGAAATTGGTTTGGGCTAGGTAGGTAATTAGGTCAAAGGGTCCAGGCAAATTGGGTTGAAATCAAAATTAAAAGTGGCTAGGTTTTAAATACCCATAAAAATAGGTAAATAATTAATAACATAGCTAATAATTATATAAAAAATAAAATTAATGCTAGGTAAACAAAATTTAAGGGAATTAACTACTATTAATATATAAAAAATGACTAATTATAGAATTAAAAATAGCATAAATGCATAATTGGGCCATAGTTGCAAAATTTGTGTAATTATAACTAAATAGTGCCAAATTGGTTAATTTGTGAAATAATTAAATCCTAATAGGATTAAAAATGATATATTGAGCTGGGAAGCATTTTGAAATTATTTATAATACAATTTATGAATAATTATTGAATATAAAATACTAAATAAATAGGAAAATAAATTGATAAAAATATGAAAATTTATGGAAAAATACCATTTCTTTTAAAAAGTGATTTTGAAGATAATATGTGTGAAAATAATTTTGAGGAAAAATTGGGTATCAACACAAGCCAACCCTAATTATTCTGCCTTAAGATGCTTCAGAGGTTTATGTTTTACCTCTACTCTTTTAAGACGTAGAACAAAATTTGATTCAAGGGTTGTTCCTTGTGTGTTTTAAGGTTATCCACATGGTAAAAAGGGTTATAAAATTGTTGATCTTGAGACACTAAAGGTCTTCATTTCTTGAGATGTAGTATTCCATGATGAATTCTTTCCCTTTGCTTCTATCAAATCTGATTTTATAGGGACTTCCTATTTGTCTGCTGCTACATTGCACAATTGCTTTCCCTTAAACTCAGATTCTTTATCACATTTGTGTTCATCAGACAACCGACATTCTAATCCTACTCCTCCAACTCCTACCCCTTCCTATACTACTACCGTTCCCCCCCCCCCCCCTCTTATCCTCTCACCACAGACTCCTTGCCTTAGTGCAACTTTCTTCCTACCAGTCCACTGCCCACTTCTAGTGTACCTTTTCCCTCACTCTCATCTCTTGTTTCTCCACCTATACTGGATACCATCATTAGAAAGTCTACTATACCTCACAATCTTCCTACATACTAACAACAACAACAAACAGTATGATCCCAACAAATGGGGTCTGGGGAGGGTAGTCTGTATGCAGAACTTACCCTTATCTAATGCAGGTAGAAAGGTTGTTTCCAATAGACCCTCGACTCAGGAAGGGTAATTAGAAGAAGAGGAAAGCAAGGAAGGAAGAAAGAAAGAAGAGAAAAGAAAAGGGAGAGATAAAGTATAAGTAGTACCAAATAATATCAACAAGGAATACAATACCTGAGATGAACAAAACCACATAACGTAATAAAAATTTAAGAATATGAAGGGACATGCATGCTACTAAGACTATCAGTGAACAACTAAAAACTACCAACTAACCTTCCGACCTCCATACCCCATCAAGGTTCATGTCCTCAGTGAGCTGAAGCAGCGGCATGTCCTGTCTAATCACCTCTCCCCAGTACTTCTTAGGCCTACCTCGACCTCTTCTCAAACTCTCCATGGCCAACCTCTCACACCTCCTGACAGGAGCATCAATGCTTCTCCTCTTAACATGTCCGAACCATCTCAACATCGACTCCCGCATCTTGTCTTCCACGGGGGCTACTCCCACTCTGTCCCGAATAGATTCATTCTTAATCATATCTCTCCTGGTACACCCACACATCTATCTCAACATCCTCATCTCTGCTACTTTCATCTTCTGCACGTGGGAGTTCTTGACTGGCCAAAACTCAGCCCCATACAGCATAGCCGGTCGAACCACCACTCTATAAAACTTACCCTTAAGTCTTGGCGGCACATTCTTATCACATAAAACACAGGAAGCGAGCCTCCACTTCATCAATCCCGCTCCGATGCGATGTGCGACATCTTCATCAATCTCCCCGATTACCCTGGATAATAGACCCGAGATACTTAAAACTCACTCTCTTGGGGATAACTTGAGCATCAAGCTTTACCTCTACGTCTGCTTCATGGGTCCCGTCATTGAATTTGCACTCCAAGTATTCTATCTTGGTTCTACTCAGTTTGAAGCCTTTAGACTCCAAGGTCTGTCTCCAAACCTCCAACTTTGTGTTAACTCCGCTTCGCGTCTCGTCAATCAATGTTATATCATCGGCAAATAGCATGCACCCTAATGTACATTACCGGAACGCTGCTAACCTCCAAACACCTCCACAGGACCTCCCTTGGGACTTTATCTTACACATTCTCAAGGTCAATAAACACCATATGAAAGTCCTTCTTGCTCTCCCTGTACTGCTCCACTAATCTCCTTACCAGATGAATCGCTTCCGTAGTCAAACACCCCGACATTCTAAACTGATTCTCGGAAATAGACACGCACCTCCTCACTCTGGCCTCCACCGCTCGCTCCCAAACCTTCATAGTGTGACTCAACAACTTGATACCCCTATAATTATTGCAATTTTGGATATCACCCTTGTTCTTGTAAAGCGGAACCATCGTACTCCACCTCCATTCTTCTAGCATCTTCTTCGTCTTAAAAATAACATTAAACAACCCAATGAGCCACTCCAAACTTGCTCGCCCCGCGCTCTTCCAAAATTCCATCGGTATTTCTTCTGGCCCCGTCGCTCTTCCCCTGCACATCTTACGCATCACCCCTTCCACCTCCTCTACCGTAATCAGCCTACGGTACCTAAAATCCCACCGACTCTCGGAGTTCTCCAACTCACCCAACACAATGCGTCTATCCCCCTCCTCATTCAACAGTTTATGGAAGTATGTCTGCCATCTTCTCCTAATAAGTGCCTCGTCCATCAATACTTTTCCATCCTCTTCCTTAATTCACTTGACTTGGTATAAGTCGCGGGCTTTCCTCTCGCTCACCTTGGACAACCGGTACAACTTCTTGTCCTCCTACATAACTCAAAGATTATATTTGTAATGCTCTTCAACTCTCAGATTTGAGTAATGCCTGTTTTCTTGCACTTGTCTCTCCTACATCTTTGTCTTTTAGTAAACTATCCACCACTAATCAACATATGCTCAATTTGTTTGTCTAATATGCATGAACCTATTGGTTATTCACAGCATGCACATCACCCAGGCTGGCAAGAAGCCATAGAACAGGAAATTGCAGCTCTTGAGCTTAACAGAACTTGGGAAGCCATGAAATTACCCCCAGGAAGAAAGGTTATACCTTGTAAATGGGTATACAAGATAAAGCAACATTCAGATGGTAGTGTGGAAAGGCTAAACGCCACGTTGGTGATAAGAAGAGATATACAGAGAGAGGGAATAGATTTCAATGAAACTTTTTCCTTGGTGGTCAAGATGACCACTATCATATGCATCCTGGCCATAGCAGTTAATAAAAGTTAGGGACTTTATCAATTGGATATGAACATGTGTTCTTACATGGTGATTTAAACAAGGAATTTTATATGAATTTCCCAGTTGGCTTTACACCACCTCCTTCTAACCATGTTTGTAAGTTTAACAAGTCAATTATGGTCTTCGTCAAGCTACTAGGCAATGGTACGCTAAGCTCACTACTGCTCTTATTTTAAGGGGTATACATATTCATTGTATGATTATTCTTAATTTTTTTTTAAAACAGATTCTTCTATCGTTATTGTCCTAATGTCTGTTGATGACATACTATTAACAGGTAATGATGCAAAGGAATTGAATGCATTAAAGAATTTTCTACATCTAGAATCAAGGACCTTGGAAGCTTACATTATTTTTTGGGCATGTAAGTTCTCCGTGAGCCTCATGGTTTGGTTCTATCTCAGAGGAATTTCACCCTTGATTTACTGCACAAATTTGATTCTCTCCTCAAGACACCTGTTTCCTATCCCCTTGAGCATTCTGGCCGCCTCTTGGCTAAGACTGGTGCTCCCATTTCATACCTGACCTTGTATCGTCATTTTTTGGGCAAGATTAATTATTAACACAGACAAGGATGAATTTGTCTTTCACCATACAACATCTTAGCCAGTATATGCATGATCCTCGACAGCCCTACCATAATTCTACACTTCTTGTTCTCCACTACTTATTAAAGGATCCTAGAGTTGGCTTCTTCAGGTCTTCATCTACTTCATATAAACTCCTTGCATTTTGTGATTCCGACGGGGCTACTTGTCCATATTCGCGTCGATTCGTCAGTGATTTCCACATTTCTCTTGTCTCATTTCCAATTCGTCGAAATCCAAAAAGCATCTGTCTATTTCTCCAAGATCTACAGAGGCTGAATACCGCTCAATGCAACAAGTTGTAGTTGAACTCACTTGGTTTGTACGTCTATTTGGTGATCTTTCTATTCCAATTTCCCTTTATGTTCCTCTTCATTCAGACAGTCAGGCAGCAATCCATATCGCGCAAACCCTATTTTTCACGAAAGAAAGAAGCATGTAGAACTAGACTGTCATTTCGTCAGATAGCAGTTCCTTACCGAGCCGATTTCCCTCTCCTATGTTCGCTCCTCTTCTCAACTCGTAGATCTGTTCACAAGGTCTCTCACATGGCCAGTTTATCACAATCTTTTGGTCAAGCTTGGTGTTCTTTCTTCCCCCTCCTACTTGAGGGTGGGGGGTGTTGGTGTTGGAAATGAAAATGATCGTCTTATCAAACTTTTTGATGGTGGTAGCAGAGAGACATGAGAGACAAAGGTGACTAGGTTTTACTTATGTTATTTTGTGTCTGAAAAGAGATGTATATCATATAAAAACGAGTCAAGACATGTTGGACTCTACTATGATTGGGCTTGTTTTATTTTGGATTTAGCTATCAACAATTGGGCCTTAAAGCTTCAACTGTTTTTATTGACCCATTCTAGGAGGACCCAAAAGATACAAGAAATACTCTGCATAGTAGATAAATTTATTCTTTTGTAAATATTCCTTAGTTAGTTACAACAGTTGTTTGGAGTAGACTTGTAAAATACTGCCAGCTAGAAAAGTTTGTTTAGACTAGATTCCATTCTTTTGTATTATATGTTACACTATACAGAAAAATAAATACATAGAAAATTTTCCAAAACCATTTTCTTTCATTTTCTTCATTTTTGTAGTCGTTGTCTTTGGTAAAAACCTCTTTTCCCTGATCTCAGTAATTCGTTTAGTTTTAAAGTTTAGTTTTGTTTCTTGTTTATGTCTCTATGACTGTTTGTTGTATTATCAGAGTGATCGATTAGTTTCGAATAGTTAGTTGTTTATATTAATCGAGTTAGCTATATTATTCCGTTCCTTTTTATTAGTTTGGTCAATCACTGCTATTGTTTATTTGTTTAGTTTTAATTAGTTTATGTGTTGATGTTGTTTTGGTTTAAGTATTTTGAGAGACATGTTAGTTAGTTTATAAGCTTGTTTGGTTGGTTTGATAGCCAAGTTGTTGTATTCCAAATTCTGATTAGTAGTAGTTTAACATGGGGATTGTCTTGGTTGTTTTTCGACTCTGAATATTTGAGCTAAATGAGAGGAACAGGGAAGAAAGGGAGAGAACTTGAGTGTAGGGTCCGTGTTTGGTTGCTTTTACTGTTAAGGACTGTTTTGGAGTATAATACTCCAAAAGACTGTTCAGATTCGATGAGAAAAAACTGTTTCTTAGGTAGATTTTTGGTTTCGAACAGATTTCCTGTCAAAGATTTATCATTTTGGACAGATTTTTGGTAAAACAAAAAATAAGAGTTTCTTTCCTCACTATGGACACACATTTTTTTACACATCTGAGAGTGTAAAATATCAACTGAACATCTAATAGTAAGCTGAAGATTGTGAGCTTTGCAAGTGATTCTTAGAGTGTAAAAGCTTTGAAGGAAAAAAAAGATCCTTTAGGCAATCTTAAACTTGTTAGTTTCTGGGTTCAAGTGTTGAAGTTGCTATTGGTTTGCTGCTGTTGGTGATCTTATATAATTGAATTCAAAAGTTCTGGTGAAACTTTGAGTTCATCATTGTTGCTTCATCTTTGATCTGCGATTTTTAGGTAACTCTCCCGAACTTTCTAGTGTAGATTTCTGATTATTAAAAGATGAATGTCGAAGCTATAAGTTTATGATATTATTTTCTAGCATGTTTTCAACTTGTTTTCTTTTTAACAAGTGAATGTTGAACATCTGGATCTACATACACATGTGAAAATATTTATAAATCTTCCAGATATCACAATAGGGGTCGAGTTTGACTGAAAATAATATGGTTTGAGCTATTTTCTTAGATAGTTGACTTATTGTGGTCATGTTATCTATGTGTATGTTTAGATTTGTCATAGCCTTGTTAAAAATACAAACCTGAAGCACATGGCATGAATCTTTTAGCTTATTTGAAAATCTTGAATGGTAAGAACTGTAAGTGTCAGTAACAATATATACACACACATATATAATTGTAGTTTCTATTCCATGTTTCAAAGACCGACTCTGTAAGATCTTTACCTTTAGATTTTCTGTAAATTCCAAGTGTTAAGTTTAGTTGTAAATACATTAAATCCTCCCCGAATCTCTATTTTTTTTATTATTGTTGGTTTGAAATATCATATTTCACTGTTAGATTGCATTAATGATTAACACCAATGTTCTTTGTTGTTTGAATTTTGTGGTTTAGATACGATTTATAAAAGCCAATATGTCACGACCCGAAATCCCACCCTTCAAGCCGTGACTGCGTCTAACATTGAACCCGCTAGACAAGCAAACGTATACAACATTATTGCCTTAATAACACAACATAACAGTATTTAAAGCTATTACCCTTCAAACATTTACTGAAATAACTCGAATTCATTAATGTCCAACCTTTTCCGAAAAACATCCCACACCATTAACTCTCAAAACTTTACTGAACATCCCAAATCACTTCAAATGTCCACAACAGAAAAATAATAATATTATCTCAAAAACTCAAAATGAAATGATAAGACATCTACAACGAACAATCCCAAAACCGGGGTGTCACAACCTCACGAACTATCTAAACTGAGTACTAAATACAAAGTCTGAAAAGAAATATACAATTGTCTTGAAACTAGGAGAAAGTAAGACAATGAGGAATCCAAAAGCAAGAGAGACACCAAGGCCCACGAACGCCAGCGGGTATACCTTGAAGCTCTGGGTGGACTGAAGGGTATTCCCTTAAACGATGTCCACTGGGACCGGCTGCGGGATCTGCACAACATAAAGAAGTGCAGGTGTAGCATCAGTACAACCGACCCCATGTACTGAGTAAGTGCCGAGCCTAACCTCGGCCGAAGTAGTGACGAGGCTAGACTTGACAATAACGATAACATGTCCTAATCTACAACAGGTAACATGGATAATACAAGACAAGAGATAAACAAGCAAGTAAGGGATACAGGAGCAGTAAAGGGGAAACAAGTGGTGTGAAACAGTATAATTGACAGATAGAAGTAATCAAGGGAGGCAATCTAACACAATAGCCAACGAAGCAAGTATAATTATCCGAAATTAAACAATGGCACGACATCACCCTTCGTGCTTTTACTCTCTTCCTCACGATGCAATGCAATCAAATATCATGGCACGGCATTTACCTTCGTGCTAATATCAATAAAATCATGGCACGGCATTTACCTTCGTGCTTATAATAAATATGAATCATGGAACGACATTACCCTTCGTGCTTTTCACTCTTCCTCACTATGCAATGCAATCAAATATCATGGCACGGCATCACCCTTCGTGCATTACACTCTTCCTCACCAAACAATCACAGAAAACATGGCAAGGAGTACAGCATAGTGGAAATAAGCAGTTCCAAAACACCCGACAAGGGGAAAACATCAATTAGCAACTCAAGAAATGCCCGGCAAGGGTCTCAGCTATAACCAATCACCTCAATCACATACTCTACACTTGTATTATCTTTCGTATCCATACTTCTCAAACTCAACAACCAATACTTTCAATCAAGAATAAATTTCCAAGTAAAGACAATCTCATAATATGCTAAACATGGAAGAAAATATTGCAATTTCTATCAAAATAGACTCACGGGCATGCTTGACACACATTGCATAGGTACTCGTCACCTCACCTACGCAATGAACATGATAATCACTTAGCACATAGCAATTAATACCTATTCCCTCACCAAAGTTAGGCAAGACACTTACCTCGG
>ML289917.1:0-35016 GCA_005239495.1 Nicotiana undulata | reverse complement strand
ACCGTACCTGTAATAACTGCATCAGAAGCCTCAGCATCAGGACGAGTAGGAAAAGCATAACACTAGGGCTGAGCCCCTCCAATCTGAACATCCCTGGGTCTATCTGCTGCAACCTAGCCTCTACCCCTCGTGGACTGAGCTCCACCTCTATGAACATGACCACTACCTCTGGCACCACGCCCACCACCTCTAGCTGACTGGGGAGGCAAGGGTGCACCTACTACGGAAACCAAGGCACGGGAACTCTGCTGCTGGGGTCCACTCAAAGCTCGAGGGAAAAATCTGGCAACGTGCCCCGACATACCACAAGTATAACAAGATCTCGGCTGCTGCGGCTGTGGACTCAGAAACTGGCCCTGACGACCCTCATAACCTCCCTGAAAACTCTGGAGTGGCTGTGCACTGATAGATGCTGGCGGTGCACTAACATGAGTTGGCGGTGCTCGAGGAGATACCTGGAGTGCTGACTGAAAAGGTCGGGGTAGATGACCCCTACTGAAAGAATCCCTGCCTCCAGACGAGGCTCCACTGAATCTACCAAAATGACGGGGCCTCTTGTCAGCCCCCTGACCACCTCCCTGTGACAAAATCATCTCAATCCTCCTGGCCACATCGGCTGCATCCTGGAATGAAATATCAGTACTTGACTCCCTGGCCATTTGAAGTCGTATAGGCTGGGCCAAACCCTCGATGAACCTCCGAACTCTCTCCCAATCAGTGGGGAGTATCATCAATGCATGCCTGGCTAGAGCGATGAACCTGGTCTCGTACTGAGTAACAGACATAGATCCCTGCTGGAGGCGCTCAAACTGCCTCCTAAGATCCTCTCGCTGAGTAATGGGAAGGAACTTCCCCAAAAATACCTCTGTGAACTGATCCCGAGTCAAAGGTGTAGACCCAGCTGGTCTAGCTAAGTAGTAGTCCCTCCACCAAGTCTTGGCGGCGCCAGATAACTGAAAAGTAGCGAAGTCAACTCCATTGGACTCCACTATGCCATGTTCCGAAGAACCTCATGACAGTTGTCCAAATAATCCTATGGATCCTCTGACGGTGCACCAGTAAAAGTAGTAGTAAATAACTTGGTGAATCTGTCCAGTCTCCATAGAGCATCTGCTGACATAGCTGCACCCTCGGCTGCCGGTGCCACAATACCCGGCTGAGCTACTCCAGCTGTCTGAGGTGCTGGAGTCTGAAGCTGAGTGGCAACCTGCTCTAGGGTATGAATAACATGAGTCTGGGTCCCTCCTCCAGCCTGAGATCCAGCTGGTGCAGTAGGAAGAAAACCTGCCTGTGCTACGCTTTCCATGAGCCCTACCAGACGGACAAGAGCGTCCTGAAGCACTGAGGTAGCTATGAACCCCTCTGGGACCTGCGCTAGTCCAACTGGGACTGACGGAACTGGGACCTCCTCGTCAGACTCGACCTGAGAGTCCTCCACTGGGGCTGCTGCTCTAGGCTGAGCCCCGCCCCGGCCTCGACCTCTGCGGCCTCTGCCTCGACCTCTGCGGCCTCTGCCTCGACCTCTGCGGCCTCTGCCTCGACTTCTGCCCCGTGTAGGAGCTGTAACAGGAATGTCGGGCTGCTGAGCGGAACCAAGGGAAGCGTGCGTCCTCGCCATCTGTGAGAGAATAGAACAGAAACTCGATCAGTATACAGAATATACTACGCACGATAGAGTATGAAGAGAAGAGGAGTATCCTAACTTTGCAGCCTCTGGGGGATAAATACAGACTTCTCAATACCGATCCCTCAGACTCTACCAAGTTCGTCCGTGAGTTGTGAGACCTAAGCAACCTAGGGCTCTGATACCAACTTGTCACGACCCGAAATCCCACCTTTCAGGCCGTGACTGCGTCTAACGTTGAACCCGCTAGACAAGCCAACGTACACAACACCTTGACATTTTTAAAACAACTTAACAGTAATAAAGCAATTATCTTTCAAATCTTTACTGAAATAACCAGAACCACTTCACAAGTTTTACAGCAGAAATGTACTAATATTCCGAAAAACGCATATGGAAATGATAAAGATAACAACATCGCAAGATCCCAAAATTGGGGTGTCACAACCTCACGGACTGTCTATAAGAATACTAAATACAAGTCTAAAAGGGAATACAATATTGTCTTTAGAACGAAAGGAGAGATAAGACAATAGGATACTAATAACAGGAGAGATTCCAGGGCACACGAACTCTAGTGGTATACGTTGAAGCTCGATGTGGACTGAAGGTGACTCCCTCAGAGCGGTCCACTGGGTCCGGAAGCAGAATCTGCACAACATAGAGAAGTGAAATGTAGTATCAGTACAACCGACCCCATGTACTGAGTAAGTGCCGAGCCTAACCTCGGCCGAAGTAGTGACGAGGCTAGACTTAGCAAATAACGTTCACCTGTCCTATTCTACAACACAAAATACAGATAACAAAGCAAGGAAGAATAACAGTCATATACGGGGAACGAGAGCAGATAAAGGGAAAAACAATAAGATAGAGCAGTTAATTAACATCAAGTAAGAAAAGAAACAATTTACCGAAAACTGATAAGGTATGAATGACATGTCTGAATGATAACAATGGCACGACATCACCCTTCGTGCTTTAACTCTCTTCCTCACCAATGCAATGTATGTTGTAATCAATGTAATCATGGCACGACATTAACCTTCGTGCTTTCAATAAATGTAAACATGGCACGACATCACCCTTCGTGCTTTTACTCTCTTCCTCACCAATGCAATGTATGTTGTAATCAATGTAATCATGGCACGACATTAACCTTCCTGCTTTCAATAAATGTAAACATGGCACGGAATCACCCTTCGTGCTTTTACTCTCTTACTCACCAATGCAATGTATGTTGTAATCAATGTAATCATGGCACGACATTAACCTTCCTGCTTTCAATAAATGTAAACATGGCACGGAATCACCCTTCGTGCTTTTACTCTCTTACTCACCAATGCAATGTATGTTGTAATCAATGTAATCATGGCACGACATTAACCTTCGTGCTTTCAATAAATGTAAACATGGCACGACATCAACCTTCATGCTTTTACTCTCTTCCTCACTATGCATGAAATGATGTAATCAATGTAAAATCATGGNTTTTTATCAAAATAGACTCACGGGCATGCTTGACTCACAATGTATAGGTACTCGTCACCTCACCTATACATTGAACATGATAAACACATAACACATAACATACAATACCTAATCCCTCACCAAAGTTAGGCAAGACACTTACCTGGGTCCAAAGTATAGCAATCAACCCTCTAAGACCGCCTTTCCTTTATAATCCGACTCCGAAACAACGATATCTAGGCATAATTAATTCAATAATATCAATAAAGGCTCAATAACACAATCCCTTAGCCTAGATATGCAATTCCTATCATTCTTCCAAAATTTCCAAAATTCGACCTCGGGCCTGCTTGGTCCAAACACGAGGCTCGGACCAAAACTCGATCACCCGTACCCCACGAGTTAGAATTTATAATTTGTTTTGAAATCCGACCTCAAATTGAGGTTGAATTACCCAAAATCCCATAAGCCCTAACTCTACCCAAAATCCCCAATTTCTACTTTGATTTCATGTTTTTAGGTCTAGATTCTAATGATTATGGAAGAAGAGTGGAAGAAAAAGGAGTTGGAATCACTTACCCAAGTGTTTATGGAGGGAAATTAGCTTGAGGATCGTCAATGGTGGTGGGAGGAGAAGAAGAAGGCTGAAAATGTGATATTCTCGTATTGAATTCTGTTTTTTTGGGTTTTGAAAAATAACTGGGTGAAATTTGGCCTATGCGATCGCGGAGAAAGGCATGCGATCGCACAGGGTTTATTTTATTAGGCTCCGTGATCGCGAACTTCATGATACGGTCGCACATATTCCCTAACTTACACCCCTGCGATCGCGGATCATCCCGTGTGATCGCACAGGGTACTACCCAGCCCCCCAGCTTGCCTACAACAATGTGCGGTCGCGGGGCCTTCTATGCGATCGCACAGTGTATTTATTTACCCTCCAGCACAAAGCTATGCGATCGCAACTATACCTATGCGATCGCATAGGGTTAAACACCAGACACCAGAAAAATGTAACAACACCAGATTTTTAGCACTTTTCACACCCCGTTAGCTACCCGGAACTCACCCGAGCCCTCGGGTCTCAAAACCAAAAATACACACGACTCCCAACACATCCTACGGACTTATTGAAGCATTTAAATCATCAAAATATCATCAAAAATAAGGAATTAAACCTCAAAACTCATAGAAATTTCTTAAAACTTCACAAAGCTTAATTATTCCAATTTTTATCCGAAACACGTCATTTCAAGTCCGTTTTACACCAAACTTCACAGAGAAGTCACATAACATATAATAAACCTGTTCCGGGATCCGAAACCATAATACGGGCCCGGTAACCCGGTTTTCACATAATAATTTATTTTTAAAATCCTTTATTATTTTCAGAAAAAAAAATTTCTTTAAAAATTCATTTCTCGGGCTTGGGACCTTGGAGTTCGATTCCGAGCATACACCCAAGTCTCATATTTTCTTACGGACCCTCCGGGACCGTCAAATCACGGGTCCGGGTCCGTTTATAAATTTTTTTGACCAAAGTCAACTTTATTCATTTAATTATCATAAAATTCTATTTTCATCAAATTTTAACATACAGACTTCCCGGCTACACGCCCGGTCTGTGCACACATATCGAGGTGAGATTAACAGAGGCTTTCGGGGCCTCGGAACACAGAATTAGCTAGAATTACTTAGGATGACCTTTTGGGTCATCACATAAAGTTAGCCATACATACCTTGTGTCGAATTTTCCCCTTTTAATTTCTATCACAAATCACCGGACCGTCAAGCAACGTCAATCTAATTCATATTGTAACACATTCATCTTAGAATTGGGAGTCATGAACACAATTCGAACATGCTTAGGCATTTTATCGAATGTTATGTGACCCCTTAGATTACTAACCCCTACTTTGCGAATATTTACCCTAACCCATTTCCTTTTACTAGATTGTGGCAATTAATGGACATGCATGCAAGGTTCTTTACTTTAATCTTCAAGGACCCATTTAAGGGAGTTCCACTTATTCAAAAAAATCTGGAAGTTTA
This sequence comes from Nicotiana undulata, assembly GCA_005239495.1. Lineage (NCBI taxonomy): Eukaryota > Viridiplantae > Streptophyta > Magnoliopsida > Solanales > Solanaceae > Nicotiana > Nicotiana undulata. Next base: position 29,873 of record ML289917.1, on the reverse strand, counting down.
AGGGAAATGGGGTGGGGACTTACCTGTTAGAATGAAGAAGAAGACAATAGCTCGAAAATTTCCGGGCTTGAGTGATTGTGGAAAATCAAATGGATGATGTTGAAACCCTCTGCCTCAAGAACTCTCTTTTTCTCTCTCTATTCTTAGTCAGAAAATTGTTAAAAATGAAGCGGAGGGGTGTTTTAATGAGCAGGGGGTCGGGTTTTAAAATTAGAATTTAGGAGCCCCGACACGGAATGCGCTCAGGAATGCGATCGCATTCCTGCTATGTGGTCCGCATTCCTGTCGCATAATGGCACTCAAAATGGGCCAAAACAGGAAACATTCTGCCCAGGTATGTGACCACTATGCGGTCCGCATACCTGTTATGCGATCACATAATCTCCCTTGCCAAAAACCATGGGGAAAGAATGCGACATCTATGCGGTCCGCATTACCAGAATGCGATCGCATTATGGACCGCATAGTTGTCCTCCATTTGGACAGTGGACTGTCCAGGTATGCGACCACTATGCGGTCCGCATACCTGTTATGTGATCGCATAGTGTGTCGCATAACGCACAATTCCTGGAAAATTTTATCTCTCAAATTCCGGGGTACTTTTAACTCAAACTAGGTCCATTTTAAGAATTTCTACAGTTATACAACACGAGGACCTATTCGGGCATTATTTTAGACATGAAATTTTACGGGTTTTTACATCCTCCCCCACTTAAAATCATTCTTCCTCGAATGAGGATCGGTAAATCATTTGGTTTTGAAAACACATTATGCCAACCTCCAAATTTTCACTAACTCCAGTATTTTCTGAAAATTTCGCCAGAGTTTCCTCCGTAACTAGGCCTATCTACCTTTCAGAGAGCCCCCGAAACACATTTCCAATTTGATGCTACATAATGCAGTTATTCTAACAACTTGTATATAACCTTGTTACCTCAACAACTTGCATATATTCAATTGCTTCCACATGCCTTATATATACTTCAATAAATCATTACCAATCTACACTTCTATTAATCTTTTAACCATCATATGAGTTTCACATAGTTTCACTTACTCTAACCATTTGCACACACTTCAGCTATCCCATTAAATCATACATAATTCAATTTCTTCAATCCTGCTTATACATAATTTAGTCAACACCACAACGTGCATATCATCTAACTACCACATGAATTGCACAAAATTTTAGCTTGCTAAAAAGAGCGGCACATTACTCAAATAATCACAACATACGCAAATATGGCACAACTTGAGATGTTACAATAACAAGGAAGATCAGGAGAGTGAAGTGTTCTTGCACAAAGTTAAACACAAAGGTGTATTCACTTAGACATGGAAGTTCTCACAATCACTACTAGACTTGTTCAAACAAATGGGGATATTTTTCTTTCATTTCATTCTCCGCTTCCCACGTGGCTTCCTCGACTCGTTGACTTCGCCATAACACTTTAACAGAAGCAATTTCTTTGTTCCTCAACCTACGGACTTTCCTATCAATGATAGCAACCGGAACCTCTTCATACGATAATTCTTCATTAACTTCGATAGTCTCAACTGGCACGATGGCGGATGGATCTACGACCACTTTCTTCAACATAGACACATGGAATACTGGGTGCACTAATGACATTTCAGGGGGCAATTCCAGCCTATACGCGACTTGCCCTATCCTTTGAGCGATCCGATACGACCCGACATACCTAGGGCTCAATTTCCCTTTCTTCCCAAATCGCATCACCCCTTTTATGGGAGATACCTTCAAGAATACCCAATCATCTACTTGAAACTCTAAATCCCTACGACGAACATCCGCATAGGATTTCTGACGACTCTGTGCAGTTTTCATCCTCTCCTGAATGACTCTAACTTTTTCCATAGCTTGGTGCAATAGATCTGGTTCTAACAATTCTGCCTCACCAACCTCAAACCATCCGATCGGAGACCTACATCTCCTTCTGTACAATGCCTCAAATGGGGCCATCTGAATACTAGCATGAAAAATGTTATTGTAAGAAAATTCTATAAGTGGCAAGTGATCATCCCAGCTACCCTTGAAGTCCAATACACAAGCCCGTAACATATCCTCAAGCGTGTGAATAGTCCGCTCTGCTTGACCGTCCGTCTGTGGGTGGAAAGCTGTCCTGAGATTTACCTAAGTACCCAAACTTTGCTGAAATTTCCTCCAAAAGTTAGTTGTGAACTGGGCCCCTCGATCCGAGATAATAGAAACTGGAGTGCCATGAAGTCTGACTATTTCCTTGATATACAACTGAGCGTACTGCTCTGCAGTATCGGTGGACTTGACTGGCAAGAAGTGAGCTGATTTCGTGAGTCGATCCACTATCACCCAAATTACTTGCGCTGAGTGCGAGGTAACCCTACCACGAAATCCATATTGATCATCTCCCATTTCCACATCGGTATTTCCATAAGCTGAGTCAACCTATCGGGCCTCTGATGCTCGGCCTTCACCTGCTGACATTTCGGACATCTAGACACAAAGTCCGCCACACCCCTATTCATACCATTCCACCAATAAATCTCCTTGAGATCGTGATACATTTCCGTAGAACCTGGGTGAATAGAATACCTGGAATTATGAGCCTTTGCCATCACTCTTTCCCGGAGATCATCCACATCTGGAACACACAATCTCCCTTGACTCTACAAGACACCGTCATCATTGCCGAGTGAAAATGATGAAGTTTTGTGATTCAAAATTGCTTCCCTCAATTGTATCAATGCTGGATTTCTGAATTGTTTTTCCTTGACTTCCGTTACAAGCAAAGATTCCGCTCCATTACGCACCACGACATTCCCCTCACCTGAGGTCGAAAGACAGACCCCAAGACTGGACAACTGATGAACCTCTCGAGCCAAAGGCCTCTGACCGGCTTCTGAATGTGCCAAGCTACCCATGTATTTCCGAATAAGAGCGCCGGCTACCACATTCGCCTTTCCTGGATGGTATAAAATACTCATATCATAATCTTTGAGCAACTCTAACCACCTTCGCTGCCTTAAATTCAACTCCTCCTGCTTGAATAAATACTGAATACTCTTGTGGTTTGTGAACACGTCCACATGGACCCCATAAAGATAATGCTGCCAAATTTTCAATGCAAACACAACCGCTGCGAGCTCCAAATCATGCGTCAGATAATTCTTCTCGTGATTCTTGAGCTGTCTTGAAGCATACGCTATAACCTTACCACACTGTATCAACACACACCCTAAACCAACTCTCGAAGCATCACAATAAACCACGAATCCCTCCGAACCTTCTGGCACGGTCAACAATGGTGCCGAAGTCAATCTCGACTTCAATTCCTGAAAATTCTTTTCACAAGCATCGGACCACTGAAACTTAACTACTTTCTGCGTCAGCTTAGTCAATGGGGATGCGAGAGTAGAGAGTCCCTCCACAAATCTTCGATAATACCCAGCTAGACCCAAGAAACTACGAATCTCTGTCGGGGTCATTGGTCTAGGCCAATCCTTTACCGCTGAAATCTTTTGGGGATCAACTTGAATCCCTTCCCTAGAAACAACATGGCCCAAAAAGGTGACTGATTCTAGCCAAAACTCACATTTTGAAAACATTGCATACAACTGATGCTGGTGAAGAGTCTGCAGAACTGACCTGAGGTGATTAGCATGATCTTCCTGACTTCGCGAATAAACAAGGATATAATCACTAAAAACTATCACGAAGGAGTCAAGAAACGACTTGAAAACCCGATTCATAAGGTCCATAAAAGCTGCTGGGGCATTGGTTAGCCCAAAAGACATGACCAAAAATTTAAAATGCCCATAACGAGTCCTGAAGGCGGTTTTAGGAATATCCTGCTCCTTGATCTTTAACTGGTGGTACCCTGACCGTAAATCAATCTTTGAGAAGAACCTAGCACCTTGCAACTGATCGAACAAATCATCTATCCGAGGCAGTGGATATTTATTCTTGATGGTGACCTTGTTGAGCTGTCGATAATCAATACACATTCGAAGCGATCCATATTTCTTTCTGACAAAAAGAACCGGTGCGCCCCAAGGCGACACACTTGGCCGAATGAAACCCATTTCTAATAGATCTTTCAATTGCTCCTTTAACTCTCTCAATACTGCTGGCGCCATTCTGTAAGGTGGAATAGATATTGGTTGCGTATCTGGAAATACATTAATATCGAAATCAATCTCTCTATCTGGCGGAATCCCAGGTAACTCATCCAGAAACACTTCAAGAAACTCATTCACAACCGGCACAGACTCGGGAGCAGGCACCTCTGAGGTGGTGTCCGCAGCCCGGTCCAAATAATAGTTGCATCCCTTCCTGATCATTTTGGAGGCCTTAAGATAGGAAATAAACCTACCTCTCGGCACGACATCATTCCCTTTCCATTAAATAGCTGGTCCATTAGGAAACTCGAGCCTCATAATACTGGTTCGGCAGTCGAGTTTAGCAAAGAACGTATAAAGCCAATCCATTCCCATGATTACATCAAAATATAACATCTCTAATTCAATAAGATCGGTCGTGGTATCTCGACCACACATCGTGACAACACTATTCCTATAGACTCGCACGACCGTAATAGAATCACCAACCGAAGTCGACACTGAGAACGGCTCAAGAAGCTGTTCGGGTTCTATCCCAAAACTCGAAGAAGTAAATGGAGTAACATATGACAAAGAGGACCCCGGATCAATAAGAGCATAAACATCAAGCGTTTGTACAGACAGAATACCTGTGACAACATTTGGAGAAGCCTCCGCACTCTGGCGACCACTCAAAGCATAGAACCGACTGGGTCTCCCTTGACCCCGTGCTCTACCCCTAGCTGCACCGCGCCCTGCTGGAGCTGGAGGGCGTGCTGAAGATGTAGCGGCTGAAGAACTGGACGGCTGAGCATTCCTATTCCTTGACTGGGCGCACGACAATTCCACTAAGTATGACCCCCTACTCCGCATCTGAAGCATACCGGAATATCCAAGTAACATGGATCAGAATGGAACCTACAACACTTAGGGCATGGGGCCCTCCGCTGCTGCTGAAACCTCCCACTAGAACGACCTGACTGGTGGAACCTCTTGCTATCTAAATCGGGCCCAAAGCGACCTCCATGCTGATAACGATGCCCTGATGGTGGCGCACGGGCTAAGGACTGAGCATAGGACTGAGATGGCCTTGATGACCCTCTCCCAAGGGCTGATCTTCCACCTCCAACTGAGCTCCCAGGGTTGCCCGCTGACCGGGCCCTACTACTACCCTCTCTCTCCATTCTTATCTTCAATTTCCGAGCCTCCGTAGCCTGGGCAAAACCCACAATCTTCCCATAGTTCATATCTGAATGCAAAGCAGCTGTAGCAGCCTCATTGACAACCAAGGGACCAAGGCCCTGAACAAACCGACGAACTCTGGCCTCCATGGTCGGCATCATGTGGGTAGCATACTTGGACAAGCGCACAAGCTCCATATAGTACTCCCACACACTTATGTGGCCCTTTTTGAGGACCTCAAACTCTGCAGCACGGGCTGCCATAGTCTCGGTAGGCAAGAAATGATCCATGAAAGCATCTACGAACTCGACCCACCTCTCCAGAGGGATACCCTCTTCATGGGAACTCTCCCACATCTCAAACCATGAATATGCTGCTCCCTTTAGACGATAGGAAGCCAACTCAACTCCCTCTCTTTCAGTAGCCTTCATAACCCGGAGAGTCTTGTACATTTCATCTATAAAATCTTGAGGATCGGCCTCTGGGTCGGGGCCTGAGAACTTTGGAGGGGCTAACCACAAAAACTAGTTGACTCTAGAACCTGAAGAATCCCCTTGATCGCTAGAGGACGCAGGGGCAGCCTGAGATCTTTGGGCCTGGGAGGCCACTAACTGAGTCAACATCTGAATAGCTCCCCTGAGGTCCCCATCAGAAATACTGGGACCGGAAGCTGCAACTAAGGAAGGATAAGGAACATCAGCGGGAGGGATTTCAGTACCCTCTGCTTGAGCAGGAATAGGGATTGACTCGCCTGGCACGGAGGAGTCAGGAAGATTCAAGGTCGGGGAATCGTTCTCACCCGCACCATCAGATAAAGGATGTATGGCCACACTTGGGGTGGCATTTTCCTCTAGGCCGAGTCGGACTCTCTTCTTGGACGCCATTTGCTAAAAAATTAGGACAATTCACGAATTAGATAGAGACATTATCACCTTTCACTTCATCGCACGATACAGAGTAACAATGAAAGGGTATTTTCCTAAATGTCCATGCAGCCCCCTAATCATAGATGTGGTCGACAACACACCGATAAGAAGGTCTCTACTAGACACGGCTCCGAGACATCCTAGGATACTTTTAAAACCTTAGGCTTTGATACCAAGTTTTTCACGCCCCAAAATCGAGGGACGAGACCGACGCCTAACCGGATGAACCCAGTCAAGCGGACCTGGATTTCCTTTCCTACCCAACGTATTACCCCATGTTCATAACATACATTATTTCATGTGAGTTAGCTGAATTTAGATTCAAAGTACATTTTACAACATAATTTCATTTTTCCTCTTTTAGCATCTCAACGATTGATATCCAAACATACATAATACATACATAACTTTTACAACATGAACCACGATTTCCTAGTACGTACTATTACTACCCAAAAATACATATATACACCCACATCATGTCTACGGAGCCTCTACGAATACTAAGGGTTTTACATAACTCGCCGGCAATAAGGCCCTGGGTATACCTTTACAACATAAGCAAAAGAAGGTGGTATAATCCACCCACGGCCCCGAGGAGAAGAGGGGCTCACCACAACTGCTGAAGAGATGAAGAGGAGGCACCACTAACGGCAGACTGGGCTACCTGCTATGGAACCACCTACATCCATATAAAAGATGTAGCGCCCCCGGCAAAAGGGACGTTAGTACTGTGGAATCGTACTAGTATGTATGAACAAACTTTACCCCAAGTACAATCAAGCAGTACACAGATAAGAGACAGTTAATAGAACCAACAAGCATTGCACCGAAATAGAAACAACCAAAATCAAGAGTTTCACAGATTCCCCTTTTCTTTTTCAACACCACCATATTCAAGAGTTTCATAGATTTTCATTTCAATGTGATCACATTCCATCCTTATTACCTCGGCCACCCTTATCACCTTATCTCACCCTTATTACCTCGTCATCCCTTATTACCTCGTCCACCCTTATTACTCCGTGTTGCGGCGTGCAACCCGATCCCACCGGACAATCAACAATCACCACCAATTTGAATCACAAGGATATTCATCATGAAGAACATAAGTTCATATCAACCAACAACTATGTGAAATCAAGGTACAATGATCATTACCAATCAGTAATTCATATATGGTGTTGCCACAATCATTTAACTCAATAAAATCAGTCCATATTTACTTTCGTCATTTGCTACACAGCCTTTAGCACTTTGATACGTTCAACAATGTATTTAATAGCAACATCAACCAACAATTCAATGTCAAAGATTCTCATCATCAATGGTATTCATTCGTAACAACCAAATAACCATATGAAATCAAGGCCACATAAAACTTTATCCAACAGTGAGTCATATACGGTATGCCGTCAACATATAGCTCAATTAGTTTATCCATGTTTCCTTTCCATTATTTACTACACAACATTTAGCACTTAGCTACATTCAACAATTGGATTCGTTATCATCTCTTTCGTTTGGTAGTACATCCCTTCATACCGAGGTATTCAACAGTTAACGAGCTTTGCACATGATAGAGTAAGTATAAGTAATCACCATTTTAACAATCTCACATAGCATGGTGGCATGGCAATAGACTAGGACAATCAGAGAATAGAATCTTACGTCTCAACACATTAGAACAATCAATTCACATATGCTTAAGCAAGAAACTCATACCAAATGCTCGGACACCAACAAGAGGATTCTACAAAGGTTAAAGTTAGCCATACATACCTTGTGTCGAATTTTCCCCTTTTAATTTCTATCACAAATCATCGGACCGTCAAGCAACGTCAATCAAATTCTTAATGTAACACATTCATCTTAGAATTGGAAGTCATGAACACAATTCGAATGTGCTTAGGCATTTTATCGAATGTTATGTGACCCCTTAGATTACTAACCCCTACTTTGCGAATATTTACCCTAACCCACTTCCTTTTAGTAGATTGTGTTAATTAATGGACATGCATGCAAGGTTATTTACTTTAATCTTCGAGGACCCATTTAGGGGAGTTCCACTTATTAAACAAAATCTGGAAGTTTAAGGGAAATGGGGTGGGGACTTACCTGTTAGAATGAAGAAGAAGACAATAACTCAAAAATTTCCAGGCTTGAGTGATTGTGGAAAATCAAATGGATGATGTTGAAACCCTCTCCCTCAAGAACTCTCTTTTTCTCTCTCTATTCTTAGTCAGAAAATTGTTAAAAATGAAGGGGAGGGGTGTTTTATTGAGCAGGGGGTCGGGTTTTAAAATTAGAATTTAGGAGCCCCGACACGGAATGCGGTCAGGAATGCGATCGCATTCCTGCTATGCGGTCCGCATTCCTGTCGCATAATGGCCCTCAAAATGGGTCAAAAGTTGAAACATTCTGCCCAGGTATGCGACCACTATGCGGTCCGCATACCTGTTATGCAATCACATAACCTCCCTCGCCAAAAACCATGGGGCAAGAATGCGACAGCTATGCGGTCTGCATTACCAAAATGCGATCGCATTCTTGACCGCATAGTTGTCCTCCATTTGGACAGTGGCCTGTCTAGGTATGCGACCACTATGCGGTCCGCATACCTGTTATGCGATCGCATAGTGCGTCGCATAAAGTGCAACTCCTAGAAAAATTTTATCTCTCAAATTTCGGGGTACTTTTAACTCAAACTAGGTCCATTTTAAGAATTTCTACAGTTATACAACACGAGGACCTATTCGGGCATTATTTTAGACATGAAATTTTACGGGTTTTTACAGGAACATATCCAAATACTCCTACATAACGCTCTTATGTACAGCAACATTGGAACATATCCATACGCCTCTAGATAATGATCTCACATAAGCAGCACTGGAACACATCCATACACCCTCAAGCAAACATCCCATACACTTTTACTTTTTTCGCACATAATGATACAGATATCTCGTGTTATTGCACTATCTCTCTAACATATCACTTCATATGATATTATGATGTATAATAATTCAGATTGAATTAAGCGTGAGATCTCGACGAGACTAATACGGTCACCGAGATAAGGATCATGACCTTCTCAACAAACGTGATAGGCTAACCACAAAGACTACAGTGATGTATTTTCACTTTCTTTCGGAGTTAATCATATTTACGGATTCTTTTTCGAGTCTCTAACACTTGTACTTATATGAATAGTTCAAGCACTAAAGAATAATTTTTTTTTGACATCTTGAATCATTATCGGTCATTGTAACTCTCTTTATACTATTCCAAGCTATATTTGTGGCTTTTGAAGTTACTAAAGTTTATAAATATTGCATCTCTTGGAGTACCAATCTCCACAAGTCAACCCACGATTGTATACACATTCAACTCTTTAGCTATATTACATTATAGCTATTCTCTATCAAATTGGTCCCGCCTCTTAGAGCTGATGACTAACCTACTCCAATATAGTCAGGGCTCTCATCCTGATAGACTTTTCTTGCTCAAACAAAGACAAGCATGATGTCACATGTGCTCTATCCTTAGAAGGCATAATACTATCGATCTACCACTGTTTTACTAGAAATCACAAGGCCCAAAATATCATAATATAAGAATTAAAATTTACAACTATAGCCCCCGTATTAATCAATATTATCTCAATGCCCATAGGACGCTCCTCAATTATTGCACATGGTCTTATCTACTATGAAAATATTCACATGCGTCATTAATGAATATAATAAAAAGGAATGCTAAGGGATTTGAATATCTAGTTTATCTAGACCATAACAATTACTAACCATAAAAGGTTTAGGAACATGTATTCAAAATATCAAATAATATTTTCCATTCATGATGTCTCGATCACAAGTCCTATCTTAGAATATGAGGTAACACCCTATAAGCGGATTTATAAATCATCTGCTATTGACAAAAGATCTTTATATATATGACACTTGTCTATTATCGATAATCATGCATAAATCCATTGTTCTTCTCAACGAACATAACTTAAGCACCTCAAAATAATATATTTGGTCTAGTTACCTCTTGATCCCCGAAGCCCTTTTTAATTTTTTTTTGGTCCCTTTGACTCCACAAAACCATTCTATAATATAGAACAAGAGTATACTAAGTTTCTAAAAATATATTAGTATCCAAGTCTATCTCCTTAATAAGCGGTACACTCGATAAGTCTTCTAAAAATACATTTTTAAATTCATTAATCACAATGACTAATTCAATAGTCGATTACTCTACCTAGGTACCCTGAGTTATAGTTAAATAATCACACAACCTTACTTATAATGCCTATAACCTTCATTGATGAGGTAACTTTTCATAGAGTCATACCAAGTCAATCCTTTACACTAGGCTCAATCGAAATAGAAAATTCGACAATCTTTCATGGCAAGCAAGTGTAGGGAATCACAAACTCGACTAATCCAAGCCCAAGATGCCTCAAGTCAACCATGCTAAGTTATAACAAGTTCGTAAGTGTATCACAACTTTAAACCACATACACAAATATCTAATAGATCGTTCCAAAATTAAGACTCTCCCACTTAGGTTAAAACTAAATGATAGATCCAAGTACTCAAATCTCTCTCTCTCTCTCTCTCTCTTTTATACTCAACTTCATTTCGTGTTCATCTATTTCATTCTGATGTGTGCCAGTGTCACTACTCCATGTATAATGCCACTATGCGCTAAGTTTCATACTTAACTTTTTGTTTTACTATATTGGTGCATAGCCACATACTTAATGTAACGACCTGACCGGTTGTTTTGCGTATTAGGACCCCCGTTTCCCTATATGAGACTTTCCATAGAGGCTTCTTGTGATTTATGACTTGCAGGGATGGGCGGTTCGGGATTTGAAAGTGTTTAGAGTGCTATAGGAACACTTGGTTCCTTAAGGTTGGCATTTTTGGCCAAGTTTGACTTCGGTCAACATTTTCGGTAAACGACCTCGGAATCGAGTTTTGACAGTTCCATTAGCTTCGTATGATGATTTCGGACTTGGGCGTATGTTCGAAATGGAATTCGATGACCCGGGAGCATTTCGGCGCCCGATATAGAAATAAGAATTTCCTTAAGTTTGAAATTTGGTTTGGAACGTGGTTTTATGTTATCGAGGTCCGAACGGAATTCCAAGATCAGGAATAGATCCGTTATGTCATTTATGACTTGCCTGCAAATTCTGGTGTTATTCCGAGTAGTATAGGTCGGCTCGGCGCATTGTTATAAAAATCAAGAACTTGAAGTTCTTAAGTTATGAATCTAGGGGTTTTGGGGTGTGATTTTGAGGTTTAGCACTGTTTTGAGTGTTTCGAAGGCTCGAGCAAGTCCGGATTATGATTTGGGACTTGTTGGTATATTTGGACGGGGCTCAGGTGGGCCCAGGTGCCTCTCGGGCACCAAACGGGGCTACAAACTAGCTGATGCAACTGCTGGTGCACCTGATCTGGTGTGACCACAGGTGCGGTTGCCTAGTCACAGGTGCGGGGCCGCTCCTGCAGTCCCAAGCATCGCAGATGCGATTCCAGGTGAGGTCCCCCTTTCTCGCAGGTGCGGACAAAGGTCCGCAGGAGTAAAACCGCAGGTGCGGTAATCCCTCCGCAGGTGCGACCCCAGCCCCACTCGTCCAGTTCTTCAGGTGCGAGCCCCAGCTCGCAGGCGCGAGACCGCAGGTGCAGAATCTCTATAGGCCAGGCAGTGTGTTTTCTTTTAAACTCGAGATTTTACCCATTTCTTTCATTGTTCACCTCCATTAAAGACTTGGGAGCTTCGGGAAATAGGTTCCACGACCTAGCTGCTGATAAGGTAAGTTAATTCCACTTTAGTACTAGTTTAATACATGAATTACTAATTGAATTATCTACTAAATCATTGAAAAATCAAGACTTGGGTAGTAACTTAGGGTTCTTGAGAAATTTGATGAATTATCCATTAATTGCCATGAATTCAAGTAGATATCACATATTAATGATCCTTAGGCTATAGGTGAGTGATTCCTTTGAGAATTTTTCTGAACCCGAGAGTGCGAGCCCGGGGGCGGATTTTAGTATTTCTTCAAGAATGGTTAATTGAACAAATTCATAGGAGAATATCATGTTTTGAATATAATTTGATATGTGTTCGTATCGATTGATTAGTTTCGAGTCCTCGAGGGGAAAGTTTGGAGTTTCGGGCGCGTTCCTGGTCTGGGGAGTAGATTCGGCACGAGGTGAGTCTCCTTTCTAACCTTGTAAGAGGGAATTGTCCCCATAGGTGTTCTAAATGCTATGTGTAATTTTGTTGGGGGCTACGTGCGTACCAAGTGACGAGGGTCCGTACATAGCGCCTATTATGCCATGTCGGGTAGTTTTAGGGCCCACAAGCATGCTTTTATGTGCCTTATATGTATCTTTAGACGTACTTTGAGTTTCTCATTATTTGGACTAGCATAACAATGGTAGAAGGGGCATCTAAATTTCCAATTAATTAATCCCTGTTACGAGTATAACCTCCACTGAGACTATTGGCAAATTACGAGTATATATACGTGACAACACCCGAGTCGCAGGTATGATTTGCGAGCGGGGGAATCTTTATTATAATCCGATATACACGTGTCAGCATCCGAGTCGCAGGTATGATTTGCGAGCGGGGGAAGCTTTATGATAATTCGATATATACGTGTCAGCACCTGAGTCACAGGTATGATTTGCGAGCGGGGGAAGCTTTATGATAATTCGGTATATATGTGTCAGCACCCGAGTCGCAGGTATGATTCGCGAGCGGGGGAAGCTTTACGACCAAACAGTACTTAGATGTCTCCCTTACGACTCCGCCGATGTTCATGGATATTGGCTTGACAGATATTTGGGGGAAAGGAAGGTGAACAATGTTATTTATTTTTCAGTAGTTACCCGAATTTCTGTGCCTGATACGCATTTGCTGCTCACTGTCTTACATGCCTACTATATTTTGTTATATCCTGTCTTATATTATACTGTTGAACCTTAGTGAGTGTCAAGTCGACCTCTCGTCACTATTTCTTCGAGATTAGACGGGATACTCACTGGGTACATATTTATTTATGTACTCATGCTGCACTTCTGTACTTAACTGTACAGGTTCTGAGGATGGTGCATCTGGTTATTAGACCGGCGCTAGATATTGACTGTAGCGGACCTGACATGGTGAGCTGCTTCTCCTGGCAATCCTCAGGCAGAACCATGGAGTTTCTTTTTCTTATGTTTCCGTCTATTTATTTCATACAGTCGGATTGTAATTCTATCTTTGTATATCCAGTTAGTATGCCCGTGATACTCGTGACACTAGTTCCTGGCACACACGTAGTAGTTATTTTGGGATTTTGGACTGTATATCTATATTTGTATATTGAATCACGTCTCCTCATGGCTACTTTTGGGTTTAAACTAGATTAATCTCTGTCGATATTATGTTTTGACTTGTTAATTCAGTATATGGTGAAATAATTTAATCAAAATGAGAAAGAACACTTAGTGAAATTTGTATTGGCTTGCCTGACCCCGCTGTTCTTGCTGAGATAGTAAATAACCTGCTCCTTCCTTCCTGTTTCATCATGCTGCCCTAGAACGCAGCCGAAAGCTCCATCTATCACGGCAAGGTAGAGTAACAGAGGTATACCTGTATCAGGTGGTACCAAGACTGGCGGTGTTGACAAATATTCCTTGATTCTGTCGAAAGACTTCTGACAATCCTCGGTCCACTTAGTTGCGGCGTCCTTCTTCAGCATCTTGAAGATCGGCAAACAGATAACTGTAGACTGTGATATGAATCGGCTGATGTAATTAAGCCTCCCCAAGAAACTCATCACATCTTTCTTGTTTCTTGGCGGTGGTAGTTCTTGAATGGATTTGACTTTTGACGGATCCAATTCTATTCCCCGGCGGCTTACAATAAACCCCAGCAACTTCCCAGCAGGAACCCCGAATGTACACTTCGCGGGGTTTAGTTTCAGATTGTATTTTCGCAACCCGTTGAAGAACTTCCTCAAATCCTCCATGTGGTCAGCAGCTTTCTTTGATTTGATAATGACATCATCCACATACACCTCGATCTCCTTGTGAATCATGTCGTGGAATATAGTGGTCATGGCCCTCATGTAGGTGGACCCTACATTCTTTAGGCCGAATGGCATCATCTTGTAACAATACACTCCCCATGGCGTAATGAACGCCGTTTTCTCAACATCTTCTTCATCCATCCAAATTTGATGATAACCAACGAAGCAATCCACAAATGACTGTAATTCATGCTTGGCGTAATTTTCAATTAGAATGTGTATATTTGGCAAGAGGAAGTCGTCTTTCGGACTGGCTCGGTTGAGATCCCGGTAGTCGACACAGACTCTGACCTTCCCATCCTTCTATGGTACAGGTACAATGTTGGCTAACCATGTCGGGTACTCAACCACTTGGAGAACTTTGGCGTTGATCTGCTTGGTAACTTCTTCTTTGATTTTCAAACTCATGTCAGGTTTGAACTTTCTGAGCTTATTTTTTTACCGGCGGACATGTTGGATTGGTTGGCAGTTTGTGAGCCACAATGGACGTACTTAGACCAGTCATGTCATCATACGACCAGGCGAATATGTCATCATGATTTTTTAGAAACTCGGTGTACTCTTTCTTCTCTAATGGTGACAGGTGAATGTTGATGCGTGTTTCCTTGACGTTCTCTGAATCCCCCAGATTGATAACCTCAGTCTCATCCAAGTTGGACTTAGGTCTGTTCAAAATTCTCAATTTCCTTGATAATATCATCAAGCATATCATCTTCGTCTGAATCAATGTCTATTTTATGCGTTGTCTCATTGCATGTCACAGTCATCGGTTCATCAAGACAAGTAATAATAATGCTGTATAGATAAAGTAGTGAGAGAAAACAGTAGCAATAAATATTGGATTCATAAAAGAAATTAGTAACTGCTTTTATAAATTGAATAACTCTTTTGAACATTGAAGATACTATTGCAGAAATCGAAAAATGCAGAAAAAGGAAAATCGTTTAGTAAATAAAACAGTAAATAATTCTTGTTTTTAGCCTTGCTACCCCGAGGCTTGTTGGGCTTTGGTCGTCCTGATAGACCAGTTCTTGAGATAGGTTCCCTGGCTTACTGCCTGTATGGAAGGTCCTTCCTCCCCATCCTCATCAAGAATAACACTGCAATCTATATCCTTGTCCTCTAGGAACAAACTCCTCATCTCTACAAGTGCTTATTCTTCGTCTGATCCATAGCTAATGTCGTCTTGCTTGAAAGTCTGTTCCAAATAACGTATTGGCTGCTCCAAAGGGTACTAGGGACCGTGCCAAGGTGGTGACCAGTCGTTGAATTCTTTCTAGGTGTATTCATACCCCAGACCAAAAGTAGTACCACGTTTCTTGAGCTTGATGGGCTTCGTGATCCCTTGGAGGTTCTTACCGAGCCCTTTGCCTGGCTCGTATCCTCCCTAATTCAGGATGCTCTCGATCTTACTATCCCACCACTTGTCCTTGTTGATAGCATTGACCCGTTCAATGTGGTGGTAATTTCCTCCACCCAGCTTTCTTCTTCCCTCGATGAGTGAGATAGTCTGGCGACTATAAATAGGGTTGCTACTGTCGCCGTGAATGATCACATCTTGGTGGTTCCACTCGAATTTCACCGCTTGATGCAGTGTTGATGCTATGGCCCTAATAGCGTGGATCCAGGGTCTCCCTAACAACAGATTGTAAGATGCCGGGACGTCTATCACTTTGAAGTCCACTTCGAACCAAGTTTGCCCCATCTATAGACATAGACTAATCTCCCCAATAGTAGACCTTTGAGAATCGTCGAAGGATTTCACTTTGATTGCTCCGTCCTTTATCTCATGTAGTCCTTTACCTAATTTCTTGAGTGTTATCAGCGGACAAATGTTTAGACTGGAACCTCCATCGATCAAGATCCTCGTGATGAAATGATCTTCACATTGCACGGTGATGTGCAATGCTTTGTTGTGTCCCAATACCTCAGGTGGTAACTCGTCTTCATGAAAATTAATTTTGTGACTTTCCAGTACCTGACCCACCATGTTGGCCATTTCTCCACTAGTGATGTTGTTCATCACGTATGCTTCACTCAAAACTTTCAACAAAGCACTTCTGTGCGTCTCAGAATTCTGCAGCAAAGAGAGAATAGATATCTGAGATGGTGTCTTGTTCAGTTGGTCGATGACCGAATACTCCTTAGCCTGTATTTTCCTCCAAAGGTCATCTGAACCTGTTTCAATGAGGGGAGGCCGGTTGACAGCCTGCTTGCTCGATTCGGCCAGATGTTCAAGGGTATAGACTCTACCCGTTCTCGTCATACCCTGTGCTACGATGGCTTCCTCAAACTAGGTTTTACCTTTCCTTCTTGCCTCGGCTGTATAATCCCAAGGGATATCATTTGAATAGAAAGGTGGTGTGGTTGACATTGCCACCGGAATCGGCCTGGCCATCCTTACATCAGCTGGAGTGTATGTTAGGGGTGGCAGGACTGCTACCTTAAGGGGCGTTGGTGCGTTTGCTGGAGATACAAACTCAACTTCAAATGGCACTGGTGCCTTTACCTTTGCAGGTGGCGCTGCTTCAAACTCAAGTGGGATAGACATGTTCACCTCGGCATTCACAGATGGATGAATCAGGACTATGATCGGGTTAAGAGTGATTGCAGGTTTCTTTGGGTCATCGCCTTCTGCGATCAACCCGATTGACCCCTCGGGATCCCAATCATCATCTATCTTAATCATATGGATACCTCCACCCTTATGGTCCGGTAAAGGGTTGTTGTGGACATTCGGAGCGGGGTCTTTCGCCATAATAATCTTGTTATCAATGAGAGTCTGTATCCTATCTTTCAGAGAGCGGCATTCTTCGATGGTGTGTCCTTTTATGCCAGAATGGTATGCATAGGATTTGTTTGGGTTAACCCACTGGGAAAGGTTCTCAGGGGTGGTAGCAGAGATAGGTGTGACGTAACCAGTAGCTTTGAGCTTTTCATACAGCTGGTCGATGGTCTCGGCTATGGTGGTGTATTGCTTTGGAGGACGGCGATCAAAGTTAGGACGAGGCCTAGGGAAGTTTTGACGGGTAGGGGGTGACTGGTAATGGGATGGCTAGGAATTGTAAGTATGGTAGATGGGAGCGGGTTGGGAGTATCCAGGTGAGGTGGGTTAATATGTGGGTGGTGGAGATTGGTATGTGGGTGGTGGAGCTTGGTAAGAAGGTGAGGGTACTTGGTAATTCGGGGTTGACTGGTATGTGAGTGGAGGTGTTGGATAAATTTGGTATTTGAGTGGGGATTTGGCTCTTTGTGCAACCATTACAGCTCCCACGTCCCTCTTCTTAGACATACCACCTGACTGTAAAGCCTTGTTAGTGGCTTGCAAATCTTTAAAATTTGTAACCATACCGTTCTTGATACCTTCTTCAATCCGCTCTCCTAATTTTATAATGTAGGAGAACTTTTGGCCTTCAACCATCATTAGTCGTTCATAGTACAGCGGAACCTGAGCCCGAACAAAGAATTTGTTCATCTGTTCTTCCTCTAGAGCAGGTCTGACTTTAGCAGCTTCAGACCTCCAACGAGTAAAATACTCGCGAAAGGTCTCTGTGGGTTTCTTCTTCAGATTTTTGATGTAGAATACATCTGGTGCGTTCTCTGTATTGAATCTAAACATGTCCATGAAGTCTGTTTCCATACCTGCCTAGTTTGACCATTTCTTGGGGTCTTGGCTGATGTACGAAGACAGTGCATCTCCCTTCAAACTCCTCATGAACAACTTCATGCGGATCTTTTTAATCCTTTCCTACGCCGAACAATTTGTCACAATAGGTCCTCAGATGGACCCTCGAATCACCAGTACTGTCAAACATTTCAAACTTCGGAGGTTTGTACCCCTCGTACAGTTCGACATTAGGTTGTATTCAAAGGTCTTCATAAATCAACCCTTCGATTCCCTTGGTTCCTTCAACACCTTGAACTCGGCTAGTTAGTTTCCGAAGCTCCTCGTCTAGGTTCTTGATAAACAGGTCTTTTCCATCAGATTCGGATGCCTGTGAGATAGGCAGAATGAAGTGGGTCACAGTTTCCATGTAGATGGGATTGTTGTAGGCATGGAAATGGTCCTTCGTGGGGTTTTGAGGTTCGTGGATGGAGGGTGGAGTGTTGTTGTGGCAAGTGTTGCATTGTGCAGGGAGAGTTTGGTTCTTTGGGGGAGTGGCGTGATGGTGAGGTTTGGGATGGTTCTGTTGCTTTGGAAATTTTGTTGAGGTGCGTGGATGACGTCGGGGACGTTGAGGGAAAATAACAAGTTTGTCAGATTTCGAACTTCATCAAGTTCTTCTTGAAATTTCAGCAGTTTTTGTTCCAGTGGTGACATATTCTCATACAAGACCTGAATACCTCGGCCGTCAGTGGCCTCTACCTGTTCAACCGTCTTTTCCTTCCTGATACTGCTGGATTCTTCCATCTTGCTGTTGCCTTTGTCTCTACCTTTGGGAGGACTAGGAGGAGGAGTAGGTGGAGGCCCCTTGGATCTTGTGCGATAGGCTGATGATGCCAGAATGCACGAACTAACCTTGGGGGAGGGGAATAATAATAATAAATGAAATGAAAACAAAAAGGTAACCAAGTCAGTGAGGATTATGAGAACTATTGCAGTAATTAAACACGTAATGCGGAAATGTAAAACGTGTCCTAAATTGGGGACCTCTTTGTGCCTGAGGTAGGCCTAGCGACAAATTGATTTGGAGAACTTAGAATGCTAAATGCCTCATTTTATCGGTAAGAAAATAGACGAATCCCAAAACGACTCTAAATAACGAAAAATAAAAATCACTAATGGCCATTGGCCTTAGTACATCAATAGAGAAAATAAAGACATTCCTAGCTACTTGGTCCCAGAAGGACCTTCCCCAGATTCGGCATTCCTGCTTCCTTCGATCAGCTTTCCCAACTCACGAAGTCCCAGCAACAGGTAGGTTCTGGCTAGATATCCTCCTTCAGCCCCCTCAGCCTTCTGGCAAGTCTCGATCCTTCTGATTAACTTCTACTCCAGTTCAACTATACATCGCTCCAAGTACCCTAGCCTCTTGCTGGCGTTGGTAGCCATGTCCTTCCATTCCTCGATCAACCTTTTGTTGAACTCATGTATCTTGTGGTGATCATCCTCACATTCACGGATCATTTTACGCAACTGGTTGTACTTGACTTGTGCTTCAGCCCTTTCACCTATAACCCGGTGACCTTGAACGAACCCCGGCTCGATTCGACCACCCAGGTCTTTTTCTAACCAACCAAGATAGAAAGGAGTGCAACCGGTGTGATACCTGTCTGGTTCAATGGTGTCTTTCTCAAGCATAATCTTGGCACTTGTGAGGGTTGTCATCATTCTGAAAGTCTGCTCGAAGGTAGCTCATTTTCTCGACCCTAGGTATGACCTGCTTCCTACCCGCTTGCCTCATGACTCAAAGAGGGACATAAGGGTATGTCCCCCTTAGACCAATCAGTATTAGGAAAGAAGCATCTCGGGATCGGATGATAAATTCGTCCGTCGGAAACCACTCAAACATCCATTGAACCTGTTCTTCAGTCAAGTTACAAAAAAGTCAAACCCATTCTTCGGCATTCTCCAGCTGATCAAACATGCTGGGAATATAATTCATCTGCTTTGGGTGATGGAAAACTATGTGGTCATCCCAAATTCTGCGGTGAATGTCTTGTCGGTATTCACCACTTTGGAGATGTTCCATGAGCCAGAGTTGAAAAAATAAATTGCAACCTTCGAAATGCTTTGCTCCTTGTTGACACCTTTCCAAGGCCCGATAAATGTCTGCAACGATCATGGGCACAATGCTGAAGTTTTGCCCATCTATCCCTTCCATTAGTGTCTTAGTCACCATGGCACACCTAGTATGGGTCCTTTCCTTCTTCATCGGGAACACAATCAAACCCAAAAAGCATACCATAAATACGAACACTCGCGATGGGTGTGCCCCAGGGAGGTG
This sequence comes from Nicotiana undulata, assembly GCA_005239495.1. Classification (NCBI taxonomy): domain Eukaryota; kingdom Viridiplantae; phylum Streptophyta; class Magnoliopsida; order Solanales; family Solanaceae; genus Nicotiana; species Nicotiana undulata. The sequence goes on along the minus strand of ML289917.1, from coordinate 9,609 downwards.
ATAGCAAACTCGTCTTAGCAGGTGCGGTAGGATTTACTGTGACCGTATCTTTCATACAAATAGTCGAAGGGAATGTATGAATCCCTCAGACATACCAAGTTTAGATTCTTCTTTAGACCCATCATTTTGAGAAACCCCTTCCTGTGCGGTTCTCAGGCATCATCAACCCCAGAGTTTCCCACGCTAAGTTAGCCAGTCCTCATATCTCTTCTATTAACGGCGTCATTTCGATGTTCCCAAAATGGAACACAGACCTCTCGTAATCCCAAAAGAAAGTGGCAGCCTCCATCATCATTTTGTTTGTCTGGATATCTAGAAGAGATAGTAGATTGCCCAGGTGTTTTCTGACGAGAGTTTTGTCACCAGAATGGAGGTCCTCCCACCAATTTAGCAGCCTAGGGTGAATATTGCCGACCATGCCGAATATGGGGACTTCGCGCCTCATTTTTCTGCAAAGCGAAATAAGGTTATGCCCTTACCCCCACCAGACTCGACTATTTAACACCAATAATTAGCAGGAAGCATTTAGTTCTCCAAATAAATGCACAGAACGTGAGGGTGTCTGTTTGGGTTTTAGGGAAACCCAGTGGATTTTGGACAAGGCTATCTTAAAGGCTATCGTGCAGAAAACACGTTAGCCTGGCTAGATTTGACCATGATGCATGCAACAGTATAATGGAATAAGGTTTTCTATGGGGTTTTAGACTGGTACCTTTGAGCGGACAACTCAAGGGGGAAAGACACAGAACTATCGACTGCACCGCTGATCGACTAGTTTTACCGCAAATACGCCTTTCCGAATATAAGGGGTAATAATATAGGAAGAGCGCAACAACTCATTCTAAGCGTTGCTATAGTATTTTGTTTGGCACGAGTGGATTATGAATGGAGCATGATATGCAATAAATAAGCATTTAAACAAATAGTCATGTATTTGCACGTTAAGGAAAGCGGTAAATACAACCGTTATGATTGAAAGCAGTTACAAAGAAAAACAAAGAGACATGTTAGTTTGTTCATGTGAAATAAATACTCGAAAGAAGTATACAAATAATGGCTTGTAAGAGGGAAGGGAAAGGGTGAAAGCATTAAACGAAATTAATGGTCCAATATTCACGAAACGATTTGTAAAGGTATAAGCCTAGGGATATCCCCAGCGGAGTCGCCATGCTGTCACGTCCCCTTTTTTCCCTTAAGCGGAGGTGGTGTTCATGACATTATGACAACTCCTTTTAAAGGAAGAGGGTTAAAAGAAGAGTCGCCACCTAATGATTTTTAAGGTGCATTAGGGCACCTAGTGTAATTAACTCATGAGACTAGTTTGCATTACCAGAGATTGGGTAAGGTCTTGAAATTATCCTAAGAGGAAGGTATTAGGCACCCCTCAGGATCCACAAGTGTGGTTCCCAGCCAAATGATTTTCGTGAATTTGTACAATAAGAAAGCAACAAGTAATGGCTCAAATAAGAGGGGATTTCAAATAAGCATTGAAGTTATTAAAATTTGGAAGAACTAATAAAACATTTGAGAGAAAGACATCCTAGGTTTAAACAATATGGATCACATCAATGGAAAACCCGATAGACACTCCTCAGAGAGGGGCTACACGTGGTATTAGCGCACCGGTCATCATATCCATATTCTACCCTATCTCACCCCGTAAAGGTAATTAAAACGTGTGTTGGTCACGAACTCTATTGCGTGCTATTACCCGTTCCATCCTATCAGTCTCGGAGGAGGCTAGGACTACTATCCTAAAAGGGAGGTACTAGGCTGACCCCTTAGGTTTAAAGGGCAAGATTCTAAGCGACAAGCAAAAACAATTAGAACTGCAAATAAGGGGAAAGACAAATAAGAGCAGATATGAGGCCCAAGTATTCCTCCAAAGGTTATGCACATAATTAGCACGACTCAAACAAAACTAAGGCCTTTTTAACTTTAGAACCTAAGGCATGATATCTAGGCGAGAATGCAATAACGAGGCAATTTTATTACTGAATTTTAGAGAAGGAATTTCACCAGTTTCTAACTACTGATTTTAACATGTTGTTAGTCAAACAGTATGTATAAAGAGGTATACTTTCAGTTTTAACAAGTTTAATACCTAAAGCTTGCCTAGGCGTACCAATTACTACAAAAATTGCTCAAGTTATACTTTTCTAAGTGTCCATCTTTTAAAAAATAGCTATTACACAGGGGTGAGTCTATTTTAACCCTTAACCAGTCTAGGGGGTGCTTAAACGAATACAAATGTAGTCCTAGGAAGCATGATATCTAATGCAAAGTAAAAATGCAAAATGATGCAGGACCTAAGCAGGATATTCTAAATGCATGAATTACACATAGTTTCGAGATAGGCAGTATGACAGTTTCAATTATTGTTTACCTAAAGCAGGATCTCTATAGCGTGGTAAGATAAGATCGTAATTCGTTAACACGTTCATCCTAAGGCGAGATTTTAGATCACATTTCAGAATACATAGCCAAAATCACATGATAGCAATTTGTTGTCGTTATTAGCCCTATGGACATGATTTCTATGTGACATTTCAGAAGATGAAACATGAGCATAAATATCGTGATAGCCATTTTTCATTGTCGTTATTCACCCTATAAACAAGATTTCTAAGTGTAATGAGATGCTGAATGAAATAAAGCTGAGCAACATGATATGTATGACATGCTTGTTGTACCTAGACATGGTTACTATTGCATACATAAGGAAAGTAAACCTAAGGCATGATCTCTACCCGTATCTACACTATAGCATTCATATTCCCAACCGTTTTCACTATCCAACTCCAAATATTTGTTTACAAATTATTACAAACCGGAGATCATAAATTACATAACCAAAAGAAAAATAAGAAGTTATCTTTATAGGGAGCCTTAATTTAGGCCCAGATCTTCCAAACCTCAATGCCTTTAGTATTTCATAGCCTTTCATAGTCCGGGTGTGTCAAAGTTACCTAAGGACCTCATGGGCTCCCGGGCAATGCTCACACCCAGACATAGTCACCAAGAGTTAAGCATGTGCAGTGTGGAAATACCAGCCTCAGTGTGTCAAAGTTCAAAGGGAACTCAAGAGGTTCCCAAAGTAGTGCTCACACTGAGGGGGTGGAACTTAAGGATCTAAGAGTAAAGTGAAGTTCCAGGGGTGAGTTTTAAAAAAAAGGTTTTGAAAGAGACAGTGTTGAAAGAGACTTAGTTGAAAGATTTTATAACTAAGGGAGTCGTTTGGAAAATAGCTTTTCGAAAATAGTAGTGGAATCATATAAATGACAGACCAAACATAGAACCCAAACGAATTCCAACAATACTCAAAGAACAGCTTTCACACAAGGATCATGGGAGCTTGGACAAATATATCACATAACAATAAGAAGTCTTTGCAATTAGTGCATATGGTAATACATAGATTCAAGAGTATTTGATTGAACATAGTTGCAAAAAATCAGAGAGGCTTAGGGGATTCAGGGGAATCATGAGGCAGCAGAGGACATGATTTAATACTAAACATGACTTTAAAACAAATTGGGACAACGACCCAATATATGCATACTATGAATAGACAACAACATATAAGTATTAGTCTGGTTACTGATTCAACAAAGCATGCAGACCCTAAAGAGATAAGACATGGATATCATACGTAAATGGAGCAAAGAGGTTAATTGCATGTTGAACCGCATAACCACAGATAGAAACAAATCAGGAATATGATAAATTGGAGCTGCAGGAAACACATTGGTTTGAAATTTGAATCGAAATTAGAACATACCAGTGTAAGAGATAATGAACACAGCATGAGCAAGAGACATAGAACAATGATTAGCCTTGTCTTGTAGCCGGCTAACAATAGGCAGTAGCAAGTAGCACAAAAGAGATAGAGCATAGAGTTTAAGTGTAAGAGAGATAGCTTTGAACCACAAGTGTTCGTGTCTAGAGTCTGTCCTAAGAGAGCATATTTATAAAACAGTTTGAAGGCTAGGTAAATAAGGTAGGAATCATGTTCGCATATCAATTGAGGAACTCAGAATCAATCAATCAGAAAATTAAGGCAAGTACTCCTTTAAGTTAGAGGAATTAGTTCAAACGGTAAGGACCAGTGACACATAAGGCAAGAGGGACCAGTACATGATTAATAAGGAAGGAATCAGTTTGTTCAGTAATTGTAATAACTCAAAATCAATAAAATACTAATCAGAAGTCTTCCCTTACTTAAGGGGGTCATTTCAAACGGTAGGTAGCAAATAAGGAAAGAAATCACGTAGCAGGGGTATAGCAATCAAAGAGGTAATTCAAACATTGCAAGTACAGAACAAGTAATTAGGGCTAGGTACATGGAGTATAATTAAGGAAATAACAATAAGGATCCCTTAATAGTGCATTCAACCACATAATAAGGTAATAGAATGATTTAAAGTTGTAAAAACAAGAAAAGTAGTTGGAGATCAGTAAAGAGTCTTCACACAAGAAACCAGGGATTCGAAATATGTACTAATCAAGGGAAATCCTCATGTATCTAAGGAAATATTCAGAATCAACAGAGGGTATCGTATAAAAATCAGTATAGTACTACTCACAATCATTCAGGGATTCAAGACAGTACTGATTCAAGCAGGATAAACACACAAGAAGCAACAGAATCAACGAACCAATAGCATAGTGAAGCAATAATCACAAAGAATCAGGGACTACTCATGGGGAAACAGACACACATACAAATCGAAAGGAAAAGACATACTCATAATTTAGAATACAGTGTTAAAACTAAAGTTTTAACATAATAAATCGTGATTAAAAGTGATAAAACATTTAAGCATATGAAATAAATCACTTGAACTTTGAAGAAATCGTTTTGCAGAAAAAGTTTTAGAAACCCTAAGTGAAAACCCGTTTAAAATAGAAAACCTTTAAGAAACAATACCATAATAACTCGTAATAAGCTTGGATCTAGTGTAGATCTAAGAGAATAGGAAGTTTCAAATATTAGGGTTTTACAGAAAACCTCAGAGAAGGTAAAACGAACCTCGAACATCACTGTCTTGAGCCTCAAAGGTCATAACCTTTCTCAGAATCAAGCTTTTGGAGGCTTGAAGTGAACAAGAGACACTAGGGGTGTAAGCAGATGGGTTATCGCCCTTTGAGGGCCTTAGGGAGGACATCACCAGCATAGGAGAGCCATGAGAGGCAAGAGGACGAAGGCTTCAAGGTATCCGACAAAGAGGTGGCCGGAGAAGATGAAAGAATTCATCGGAACTGAAGAGACGGAAGTCTCCAGAAGAGACTAGAGGCAGAGAAACGAGAGTAGATAGATGAGGGGTCGTGAGAGATGAGGGGTCGGAGGGGGATATGTTAGGAGTTAATTATGTAAGGTCTAATTTGGACCGTTGATCAAATTTCATCAACGGTCGAGATTGAGTCCTAGGTTGGGCCGGGTATGGTAGTATAGGTTTGGGCTTGGGTATTGGGTCAATTAATCAGATGGGTTTGGGTTTAGTTAGGCTATAATTTAAATAAATGTGGCTAAATGTTAAATACCCATTAAAAATAGATAAATAGTTAATAAAAATAGCTAATAATTGTATAAAAATGAAATTAATGCTAAATAAATGAAATTAGGGTAATTAGCTAATATTAAATATAAAAATGACCAGTTATTGAATTAAAAATAGCATGAATGCACAATTAGGCCATGGTTGCAAAATTTGTATAATTATAGTTAAATGGTGCTTAATTGGTTAATTTGTAAAATAATTGAATCCTAATAGAATTAAATAGGATTAAAAAGATATATTGTGCTAGGAAACATTTGAAAATTATTTATAATACCATTTATGAATAATTATTGAATATAAAATACTAAATAAACAGGAGAATAATTTGATAAAAATATGAAAAAATTACCGAAAAGTACCAATTATTATAAAAAGTAATTTTGAAGGTATATATGCAAGTTGGAGAATAATTTGAGAAAAAATGGGTATCAACAAGACTATACAACAAAAATTAGCCAACAAGGCATACCAAACTATACATGAGTCGAAACATGTCTATGAGCCTCTAAAGAGCATAGGTAATGCAACATAGCCGGAACAGGGCCCCGACAAACCCATAATATCTGTAACGACCCGGTCTGTCGTTACGGAAAACCTGCATTATAACTATTTTTATTGACTTATTATAGATTGGTTATTCTATTATTAATGTGTTAGAGTTGATAGGCTTGGAATCGGAATGGTTAAATGAGAACTCAGGCACTTAGTCCTTAAGAATAGCCTTAAAAATGGGAAAAGTCAACTAAGAGTTGACTTATTGGTAAACAACCTCGAAATGCGGATTTTATGGCTCAGATAGCTTCGTTAGGTGATTTGGGACTTAAGAGTGGGTTCAGAATAATTTTGTGATGTCCGATGTAGAATTAGGCTTGAATTGGTGAAAGTTAGTTTTTGGCGACTCCGGTCGGCAGTGGAAAATAGGCTATCGGGGTCGGAATTGAATTCCGACAGTTGGAACAAGTTCGTAATGTCATTTTGGACTTGTCTGCAAAATTTCAGGTCAATCGGAGTTGATTTGGATAGTTTCGGCATCATTGGTGAATTTTAGAAATTTCAAAGTTCTTAGGCTTGAATCCGATGCAAATTTGGAGTTTTGATGTTAGTTTTGGTGTTTTGAGAGTGCAACTAAGTTTGAATGATGTTATGGGATATGTTGGTAAGTTTGGTTGGGGTCCCGAGGGGCTCGGGATTGATTTCGGGTGGTTAACGGGCATTTTTGGACTTAAAAACACTGCTGTTTCTGGTGTTTTCACAGCTGAAGGTTATTCACTGCGATCGCATAGGGTTAAAATGGACCAGGGTGAATTTGTTCAGTGCGATCGCGGAATAAGGGCCGCGATCGCGTAGCTTTGGAGGTTAGTTCAGTGCGATCGCGTGGGGTTCATCGCGATCGCGTAGAGTTAGCCAAGCGCGTGGGGAGCGAAGTCAGTTGTTATTCGCGATCGCGTAGGAATGGTTGCGATCGCGTGGGTCGAGGGTCCATGGAATTGCGATCGCATGGCTTATGCTCAGATCGCGTAGGGTCTTCTGTGGGCCTGGGATATTTGTTCTTGGCGATCGCGTGAGTACATCCGCGATCGCAGTGCACAAATCACTGGGCAGTTAAATAATATTTCCTCCGCGACCTAAACCCCTTTTTACACCATTGTTGTACAGAAAAGAGCTCTTGGGGGCGATTTTGAAGAGGAAAATCCTTGTTCTTCATTGAGGTAAGTGTTCTAGTCATTAAAACTCGATTATGGGTGATTATAGACCATAATCCCAGCCTTTAATCCATGAAAAATAGTAGAAAAATAGGATATTGGAGCATTAGATTATGAGACCTTCAAGGGTCGATTTGAGGGGTCAAACGGACTCCGATTTCGGTGTTCTTTATATGTACGGACTCGTGAGAAGAAGAAGAACACTTTTCTGTAAATATTTCTGAGTTTCGGGATGCGGGCCTGGGGGGTTTTGACCGGTTTCGGATTTTTGAGTTAAATTCGATATTTTTTTCAATTGGAATTTATTCCTTAAGCATATGTTGATGATAAAAATCTGAACTTGGTAGATTTGGAGCCTTCGTAGGTTGATTCGAGAGGCAAGCGCATTGCAGAATAGTTTTCGGGCTAGTTTGAGGTAAGTAATATCTTTAAATCATGTCCTGAGGGTATGAAAACCCGGACTATGCACCCTTTCACGGGTTTTAAAATATAAAGGTTGGAACTTTGGAGATAGGCGACTATTGGGTTACTAAACCGACTTTTAAGCCTACGCTTAATTAGTATTATTTTATCTTGATATGATTTGGGCTGTAAGCCATGTTTGGGGCCTAGTGCCGATCTGTTTACCCCTTGCGGGATGTGTTCACTATATTTTCCTCACTGGTATGTTATGATTTTTCACTCAGTATTTTATGTGATATTGTTTTGACACTCAGAGTATTTTGATACTACTTCTTGAAAATGAAACACTATTTTTAGGTCGAGAACTCGGTATATTTATGGCCTGAAGGGCAAATTGAGAGTGTCTGACTCAGTGAGGCTGCTGGCCTATATTGAGAGGATGTTATGATATGAGTGAGGCTGCTGGCCTATATTGAGAGGATGTTATGATATGAGTGAGGCTGCTGGCCTACATTGTGAGGATGATATGATATGAGTGAGGCTGCGGGCCTATATTGTGTGTGATTTATGCCATGCTGTGGCTTATTATAGTGCTTGGACTGTAGGAGCCCCTCCGGAGTCTGTAACACACCCCCACTGAGCGCCGGTACCGATTGAGTGATGCCCGCGGGGCTTATAAAGAGTGATTGTGAGGTTGCCTGATGGGCAGAGTGATTGTGAGGTTGCCTGATGGGCAGAGTGATTGTGAGGTTGCCTGATGGGCAGAGTGATTGTGAGGTTGCCTGATGGGCTGTTATGGAAAAATATTGTTACGAGAAATGATTATGGCCCGAGGGGCAGTTTTATGAAAGGTTTTACTGAGTTTTTGAACTATGATTTACTTCGTTTTCAAACTGATTTTTACTGAGAATTTTACTGAGATATACTCATATTGTACTTGTTTTCAAAGGATCTTTTGGAAATTGATTTCGAACTTATTATTTGATGAATACTATATGATGACTTGGTGTTTTACTGGTTTCGTGGAATTGTATACCTGTTCTGTGTGTTTATATTACTCAGACTGTGATTTATTTTCATTACTACTGAGTTGACGTACTCATAAAGACTCCCTGTGCCTCTGTGCACAGATCCAGGTACTAGTTCGTAGCAGTGGCTGACGCAGTTTGGTAGCAGCATTTTCACGGGATTTCGAGGTAGCTGTCCAGCGTCCACAGCTTCTCCATTTCCCTTCCTTATTTAGTCTTAGCATTTGATTCAGAGACATATATTATAGTTGTAGTAGAGTTAGATTTACTTATTCTTAGATGCTCATGACTTTTGACTCCAGTTCTTGGGAGGTTGTTTAGAATATTATGGGGACGCTAAGACTTATTTATATTATTTGTGCTATGGTTGCATGCTTATTATTAAGTTGTCAACTGTTATAATTGAATAAATGCGTAGTAAGGTGATGGTTGGCTAGCCTAGTTCCACGATAGGCGCCATCACGTCCTGTTAGGATTTGGGGTCGTGACAATATCTATAACAAAAACGCATACCAAGACCATGACAAGTCCGGAGAATGGATCTCGCCTATAACCGCTGAACTGGAAAGCCTACTGTGGTGGGGGAGCAGCGTCTGCCTGTCTATCATGACCTGCAGCACGACATGCAGCGTCCCCAAATAAAAGGGACGTCAGTACAAATAAAGTACTGAGTATGTAAGGCAGGAAAGCATACGTAAGAACAGTAATGTAAACGGGGATAGAGAATATACAACCTGTAACATCTGGGTACCTCTGAGGGCTACTGACATGAAATGCGTGATACATACATATATATACATAATCCTTTAAAACATCCTCCTCTGTGGGCATCATCATCATCATATCGTACATGGCCGTAATAGGCTCGGTAAAACGTACCCGACCACGTGGAGCTCGGTAAACCCAACTGATCAG
>ML289914.1:0-11436 GCA_005239495.1 Nicotiana undulata | reverse complement strand
TTAAAATCGTGAATTGTAGCCTTTTTAAATTTCTAGTCGACTACTCTTCAAACCTAGTCGATTTATGCGGGGACATCCTGCACATAATTTTTAGTCCTTTTGATTTAAATAAGTGTTAATCACAATGAACAATAAAGGAACAAAATATAATATGAGAGAGATAAAGTAAATGACACCAGGAATTTTTATACTGGTTCGGAACCAATGTGGTATCCTAATCCAATCCTCTTGGGTTGCAACAGTATTGTCTTTTAGAGCTCTTTGTAAATTAAATTGATTACAGGCTTTGTGGTTTTTAGCGATCACCACCAATGTTGACAGGATTGGTTTTCACTCGCTCACCAACAATGAACAAGAGTTGGTTTTCACTCACTCACCAACAACGACCCTTTGGTTTTCACTCGCTCACCAAAGAAACGAACAATGACATAACATCTCGGACACACTACCTCTCCAATATTTTTCTGTCTCTCTTTTCTCTTTTGTGTACAAAGTAAATCTAAAAGTGAATTACAATGCTTGTTAAGAGTTGAACAAAGAACTTGTAGTTGGGGAGACAATTGTATAGAAGGTTGCGTGTGTTTTTCCTTTGTAGAGATTGTATATTTATAGCTCTTTCAACTTGTTCTGGCTATTGCATAAACCAAGGGAATTTGACCGTTGCTCATTTATTTGTTTCCATAATTTGCAGCTCCATCACTTGTATGAATATGGATAGTATGTTGACTTGGAACTCCTTTGAAGATGGATATACCATATGCATCTTTGCAATATTGATTTCCTTTCCTTATTTGACTTCTTGTATTTGGACAGATCTTAATTGTCTCCACTTTTCTTTCTTGAATATGTAAAATCTTCATTCAATACCAACATGAGAATCCTTGTGTCGAGGATTCTTTTCCTTTTATGGTAGTCGAATATTTTCTCTTTATTTGGATGCAATATCTTGGTTGATCTTTTTTAGAAAACTTTGCATTTTATAACTGCATCTTCTTCAACCTTCCATAGTATTGAATCAATATTCATGAATTTCCATAAGAGCAATAGTGATTCTTTATATGGAACTCAAGCTTATTTCCATACATTATTCTCTTTTCATACCAAAGAGGAAATGTAGTAAGAATATTTTCCCATAAATAATAGTAGCATCTTCGAACTCCTATTGAAAATACTCCTTTCTTGATCTTGAAAAATAATCTTCCATAATATAGATATTTTCTTTCCATAGAAAATATATTCTTCTCCTATTATATTGAAAATATTCCTTTCTTGATCTTGGAAAATAATCTCTTTCCATAGTAAAGATTGTACTACATCCATAATATATTTCTTTCCATAGAAAATATATTCTTCCTTGGTATTGTAGTATATTTTTCATGTAGTATTTTTCTTCCAAAAAATAATAGATCTTCTCCATGATTCTAGCAACTATCCTTTCAAGATGTTGAAAAACTATCCATCCATAATATCCGTAGATTCTTCTTCTGATATTGTAGTAAGCCATCCAATATTTGATATTCACTTTCAAATATTATTTCTTCTATGACTGTCACGACCCATTTTCGGAGTCGTGATGGCGCCTGTCATGGACCCAGGCCAGCCACCTATTACAACTAATCTAGATTCGATTACCAGAGAAACTATCATTTTTAACAAGTTTGAAGATAATAATAATAATAAATATGAAGTTGAAACCATCTATGAAACCAAAACTTCAGTCCTACAAATCCCAGATCCAGTGTCACACAGTCATGAGCTGCTAATACATAAGGTGAATAAAAGAGGAATGTACAACATAGTCTGAAAAGTAAATAATGACAGGTAGAGTAAGAAAGAGATGACGAGATCACGGTCTCCAGTTGCTACCTCGAAAACTCTGATGGAAACTGTCAGCTACTCAATGACCAGAGTCGGGCCCTGATGTACCTGGATCTGCACACAAGGCGCAGGGGGTAACGTGAGTACACCAACTCAGAAGTAACGAACCCAAACTATGGGCTGAGAGGTAGTGACGGACTAAACCTCCGTTATTCATGAACAACAATATATAAATTTGGACATGACAGTAATATAACGGAAAATAAACAAAGATACACCAATTATGTCTGTACAATCTACATACCAGCATATGATCATAAGGAATCATAATTATATGTACACAGTATCCCAACTCTCACAAGGAAGTCCACTCAGTACTAGAATTGGCCTTCAGGCCCAGGGAAAGTCCATCCCGGATTATACATAAACACAAGTGACGTAGTCACCTAGTACTGAGAAAAAGGCCGGACCAACCCCCCGGAGAACATCTATCTCCGGAACATATCCCTCGGACAAGGTCCATGTCCAGGGAAGATCCATCCCTCAATATGTCAATAACTTCGGACAAGATCCATGCCCAGGGAAGATCCATTCCTCAATATCTGTGCGCTCACTGGGGGGTGTAAAGACTCCGGAGGGGCTCCTATAATCCTAAGCACTATATCAAGCCAACGAAGGCATGATCCGAGGATCGCTGCGGTGTGCAGTCCAATCTCATAACTGTTTCAATACCAGGCTATCAGCCTCACTCGGTCAATACCTTCCAGTCTCACTCACAAGGCTCAAAGATATAAGAATCAGCGCAAACAATGATATCATATAAATAAACTAACAATTACTGAGACTGAGGCATGAAACATATGATATAACATGACTGAGTACATGAAAGCAAATAGTCACAGATGGAGACAACAATAAATTACCATTCCGGTTTGAACATATTGGCGTGAAGCCTTAGCATTATACTCAACATGACTTCTAATATATTCAAGGTAAATACAACCTTCACAGTACAAGTATCGTCCTGACATAACCATTAGGCAGTCCCATGGGATGAGCTAGGCCACAATATCGTTGTACGCCCGCATGCCCGTCACTTGGCACGTGCGTCACCTTAATTAACATCAAATACCAGATAAATTGGGGTTTCGAACCCTCAGTTCCAAGTTTGGAAATATCACTTACCTCAAAACCGTCTAAAATACTACTCCTCAGTTCCCTTGCCTCTAAATTCGGCCTCCGAGTGCTCCAAATTTACCAAAAATCAGATTTATACCATTACAATATGACAAGGAATGAAACCCACTCGAAATTTATCAAAGATACTCAAAAATCCCGAAATGGGTCAAACCCGATCCTCGGGCCCACATCTCGGAACTCGATAAAATTTATACCAAAATGATCCTCATCATCTCACGAGTCTATACATATAAAGAATGCTGAAATCGGAGTCCAAATGACCCCTCAAATTACCCCTAGAAAGTCTTTTAAACTCAAGCCCTAGTTCTCCCCTTTCCACTGATTTTTCCCAATTAAACACCACTAATTAGGTCTTAATCACATATAACCGAGTTATGAAGTCCAAAAACCTTACCTCAATGAAGAACTATGGTCTCCCTCTTCAAAACTCCTCCAAGAGCTCGAAACCCGTATGAAACATGGTGAGAAGAAGACCAAAATTCGCTAAGTCCAACTTATATACTTTCTGCCCAGGATTTTTGCACCTGCGGACCGCACCTGCGGTCAAATCCACCGCACCTGCGACTTTTGATTAAATGGCCTAAACCCGCACCTGCGACTTCGTAGGTGCGGTCCCTTATCTGCACCTGCGACCTTCTACTGAGCCGACCAAAATCCGCATCTGCGGAGTCCTTTTCCGCTTCTGCGGGCTCGCACCTGCGATCAAACATCAGCAGGTGCGGTTACATCAGTAGAATGAAAACCAGCAGCTGAAGCTGCACATTCCAAGTCCCAAATTTTCCCGTTAACCACTCAAAACCATCCCGAGCCCCTCGGGGACCGAAAAAAACATACCAACATATTGTATATTATAATTCAAACTTAGTTTCACCCTCGGAACACCCAAAATAACATCAAAACACAAAAATCACATCAAATGCAAGCCTATAAACTTTGAAGTTTCTAAATTCCACCAACGATGCCAAAACTATCCAAAACACCTCTGATTGACTTGAAATTTTGCATATATATCCAAAATGACATTACGAACCTGTTCCAAATTCCGGAATTCCATTCCGACCCCGATAGCCTATTTTTCTCTGCCGACCGGAAATCACCAAAAACTAACTTCCGGGGATTCAAGCCTAATTCAACACTGCACATAATAAAAATATTCTGAACATACTCTTGAGTCCCAAATCACCTAACGAATCTATCCGAGCCATAATATCCATATTCCGAGGTCGTTTACCAATAAGTCAATTCTCAGTTGATTTTCCTAACTATAAGTCTAATTATAGAGACTAAGTGTCTCAATTCCTACCACAACCATTCCAAGCCCGAGCCAACCGACTCTAACACATCATAAACAGTAAAACCAACCTATGACGAGGCAAAGACAGTAATAATGATGTATGTTCTACATAATGACCGGCCGGGTCGTTACATTCTCCCCTCTTAAACAAGTGTTCGTCCTCGAACGGGTCTAGAAACATTCCTAGAGTCTCAAACAAGTGAGGATATCTGCTCTGCATCTCCCGCTCGGTCTCCCAAGTAGCCTCCTCCAATGGCTGACCTCTCCACTGAAGCTTCACTGAAGCTATTTCCTTAGACCTCAACTTTCTGACTTGACGGTCCAAAATCGCTACTAGCTCTACCTCATATGACATATCACCCTTGAGTTGAACTGTGCTGAAGTCCAAAACATGAGACGGGTCACTAACATACTTCCGGAGCATCGACACATGGAATACCAGATGAACACTCGACAAGATGTGTGGCAAGGCAAGTCTATAAGCCACCTCTCCAACCTTCTGAAGCACCTCAAAAGGACCAATAAACCGGGGATTCAGCTTTCCCTTCTTCCCGAACCTCATAACACCCTTCATGGGTGACACCTTTAATAGTACTTTATCTCCCTCCATGAAAAACACATCCCGGACCTTCCGGTCAGCATAACCCTTCTGCCTAGACTGCGCCGTACGAAGTCGCTCCTGAATCAACTTCACCTTCTCCAACGCATCCTGAACCAAATCTGTGCCCAATAGCCTAGCCTCACCGGGCTCAAACCAAACAACCGAAGATCTACACCTCCTACCATATAAAGCCTCATATGGGGCCATCTGAATACTGGACTGGTAGCTTTTATTGTAAGCAAACTCAGCGAGTGGCAGAGCCTGGTCCCATGAACCCCCAAAATCAATCACACAGGCACGTAACATGTCCTCTAAAATCTGAATAGTCCGTTCTGACTGCCCGTTGGTCTGAGGATGAAATGTTGTGCTCAACTCTACCTGAGTACCCATACCTCTCTGCACGGCCCTCCAAAACTGAGATGTGAACTGAGTACCTCTATGATAAATGATAGAAACTAGAAATCCATGCAATCGGACAATCTCCCTAATGTAGATACCAGCTAACCACTCTGAAGTATAGGTGGTACCAACAGGAATGAAGTGCGCGGACTTGGTCAGTCAATCCACAATGACCCAAATAGCATCAAATCCCCTCAAAGTCCGTGGAAGACCAACTACAAAGTCCATTGATGTTTTATACGTCAATACCACACAAGAGGGGGGGGGGGTTGATTTGTGTGGTGTACAATTTTCGAGTGCAGTCTCTATAGAAGAACTTGGTTCTTCTTGGTGTTCCAACTTCTACTGTTTACAGAAAAGTAATTGCATAAATTAAAGAACACAACAATTTTACGTGGAAAACACCTGGCTCAAAAGGTGAATAAATCACGACCTACTTCCCAGTAGGATTTTCCCAAACTCTTTACTACAACTCTGAGCCAAACAACATTTACAAAATAAACTCTTTTGTAAACCTAAGGACTAACTCTAATCCCTTTGTGGCAAACTAGCCTCTAACTAATTGCGACAAACTTCAAGTTAACTCTAACGTGATCTATGTGTACCTATTACAATTGCTTCTAATAATGCTGAAAGATACAATATTTAATCACCTACTACAAATAAACTAGACTCAAAAGATAACAGATAGAACTGGTTCTTCTAGTTGGTTCAAGTAGCTTTTGTATCGCACAAGGATTCTGCTTGCAAAATTTCTTTGGTAATGTTTCTTTCAGTTCTTGTTTCACTTCTATCTTTGTGCGATCAATTCTTCAGCAGGAATGCTTCAACAATTTATAGAATCAGTAGTTGAGATGTTGTTGTTCAGTTCTAGTGCAACTCTTCCTTGGTGGAAGAGTTTGTGTTCATCTCAACTTCCTCGATTGTTTCTGTCCTTGCTGAATTCGAACTCTTTCTTCTTATCACTTTGCAACCTTTTCGCTTTAGGAGACAACCTCTTAGTTCATAGATAATTCACAGATCATGTTTATCTCCTGTGCATGTACGCTTCTTGTGCCAATGGGTCTGTTTGATAATGTTTGCCCTGATGGACCTGGTTCAACTGGGTAGGCATTTGTCAATCTTCAAAACCATTCAGTGACTTGGTTTAGCAAATTCCCTCTTTTTGATGATGACAAACTCTGTGCTCAATCCTGTACATACTTCAATCCAACCTAGACACTTTGTAAAGTTTTAAGCATTTATCATAGAGAGACCATGTTCATTAGGTTATAAAATATCACAAAAATATTTGAAGCACATATCTTCCCCCTTTTGGCATCATCAAAAAGTTGCAAAATGATAAACTTACCAGAGTTATTAACAATTACTCATGGCCATTGAGGCAACTGCAGGTGCAAAGCATGATTAATCATCAAAAGAAACCAATCAAATGTAAGCTATTTAAGAAACTGAGATAGAATCAATAACCAAAAAGCAAATTCATTGATTAGTTAATAGATCAAGCACCATACACAAAATGAATTAAAAAAAGTCGCAACCATGAGCAGAACAACAAAAAACATAACAAGATAAAATCCCAAACTGGGCATTGAAGGGTTTTTGGTGGCACTGGACTCCTAAGGTTGGGAAGTGGCAGATGAGGTTGTGGTCTTGGCTTAAAGAAGGGAGAACATTTGTTGAAGAACACCCTCATTATTCTCCTTCTCTTTAGCTAATTCAGTTCTGAGAGCATCCCGCTCATCTTCAACCTCAATAAGGCTAGATTTCAATCGAAGGATCTCTGCATCCTTTATCTCACCTTCCTGCACAAGTGACCTGACCTTGCTATTAACAAGCATTTTCCTAGATGAACCAGGTTCATCCTCAAGAATATTTACAATGTAGTCACAAGTCAGCAGTGTATTCTTCCCAAAATAGTCCTTAGCAGTAGCCATCTTAGCTTTCTTCACAGGAACCTTGAAGTGGGCAAGCACAACAGTTAGAATAAATCCATAAGGTATAGCGTGTGCATTGGCTCCATTCACAACTCTGTCCAAGAGCTGGATGATGAAAGCAGACCAATTGATCTGCTTACCCCTGTACAAGCATTCCATAAGCGTGAGGTCCATGTAGCTGGAATTGTGCCTTCGCTCTTGTCTTGGCAGCAGAAACATGATCACAAACTCAAAGAATAGTTTTTTCTGAGATCGCATCTCGCTCTTGAATACTGCCCTGGGCTCAGGTTCTTGTTCATTCTCACAGCAAAACCCGGTGATGTTGAGAGCTGAGGACATACCATCCAGGTTAGGCCATCTTTGCCTTATATAGTCATCATAACCCTCAGCAGGGATATTCAGTATCTCCCCCAACTCCTTTGCATCAAAAGAGATTTCAACTCCTTGAACCCTGGTAGATACCCTGCCATCCTTGACAACTGCGTTGGCCATAAATTCAACCAACACATTCCTAGCCAGCCTTCCTTCCATATGAAGAACCATGTCCTTCCACCCTTGCACATCCAAGGTATCCATCAAGAAAATCATCCCTGATTCCTCAATATCTCTAACCAGCTTTCATTTCAAGATAGTACGCTTTCCAAACATGGTGAGTTTGTCAGTCTCTTCACCAGACTCTTCCTCTTCTCCTCTACTCTATTCCTCATCATCAATAATCTTGACTTTCTTTGACTCAGACCTGGTCCTCTTTGCAATGGTTGAGGGTGTGGAAGACACAGAAGCTGACTTCTTAGAAGAAGGCTTAGCTTTCTTGGGTTTAGGTGTCTCAACAACAACTGGAGCAGGCTGCTCCTCATGATGGACTAGGTCCATCGCATAGTCATCAATAGGAACTGCCTCAATGGGCTCTCCAACTTTTGCCTTTCCCTTGGCAGCCTTGTTCTTTTTGCTCTCTCTTAGAGCTCTTTCCAAGTCTTCTTCTCCTTTACTAACAACACTTCTAGTAGCACAAATCTTTGGGGAAGGAGCATCAGCAAATAATGAAGATTTACTCTTCTTCGGTGGAATTGGGGTAGTAGCCTTCTTGGACTTTGGAGTTCTTTTCTTTTTGGGATTATAGGACTCCCCCAACTTCCTCAGCATTTCAGCCAACGTCTCCTCAATAGATGCACCAGTTTCATCTACTGATTGTTGTAAGATCTCCAGACCTGCTGCTGCTTCCCCAGAAATGCTTCCCCCTAAAGTTGTGACTCCTTCCTCATCAATCACAGGGGCGGGGCCACAAATAACCAGAGTGACACCGTCCTCCCCAGATCCCCTTAGTGAGCTCCTTTCTCCCTCTCTCTCAAGGATTACATTTTTACCAAGTTTTCTCTGCCTATCCGGTATATCTACATCCACAATCGACCCAACCAAAACAAATATGTTTTCAGCCATATCAGTTGCAGACCCAACTTCAAGATTTCCCTGTTCAGTGTCAGATAAACCAGGTGCTTCATCCTCATTAGAGGATTTGAAGGATTCACTGGAGGATTTAGAATCTTGGACCTTGCTAGCTTGAAATATTTCTTCCAAAAATTTGGCACGAGAACCTGAAGCAACTGATTTTCTGGCCAAAACTTTCACTCTACGTGCCCTGGGGGCTGAAGTAGGGTTAGGTGTAGGTTCAAGAACTAGAGGGTTTTGGGGGATTGAAGATCTGGGTGGAGAATGTGAACTGTATACTGACGGAGAATTAGAACTAGAATCACCGTCCTCATAATCACGGGTGGAGAAGGAAGATGAAACAGGGGGTGGTGAAGACATTTTTATGAAGAATTTGGAAGAGAAGAAAGTTGATCAGTTTTGGTTTGAGAGGAATGAATAACTAGGTTCGACGATTATGCTTTTGAAGAGGGGAGATAATGATGGCCTTTTAAAGATGTGGTCATTAATTGTACAACTGGCAGATGTATTAGCCAAGTGGTAGTCTAATCGCTGTAGGAGTGTCATTGATTAGACGGTTCAGAATCCCTAAATCTAGGCTAATTAAGATACGATGGGACTTCTTGAAACTGATTCATTTTAGGATAAGTACAGAGAATTTGAAATGAATCAAATATAGATAGAGTCATGCTCACGTGTGACTAAAATTATTTCAATAAGTGTATGGAGATGAGCACGTACCTTGTCAGTCAGATGAACCAACAGTGATGAACCAGGTTCATCGTGTTAAAGTCTTTAATTTGCCTCAATTTACAAAGATAGAAAAACATCATTACCAACCAGGGAATCATATTAATACATGGCAAGAGAGTATGGCAGTAAAGTCATAATACTGAGCAATGATTAGTCTGGTTAATTATCTAATTTAGTGTTTCTAGCCAAATGTTTTTTCCAACTAGGTGATCTTAATCATCCCTAATTCAAGTCGGTTTCTCTCAAAATGTTCCCTACTCAGTGCTTTAGTAAAGATATCTGCAATTTGTTTGTCAGTAGCACAAAATTCGATTGAAATCATTCCTTTTTCATAGTTATCCCTTAGTAAATGATGTCTAACATCTATGTGCTTAGTTCTTTTATGATGAACCGGGTTCTTTGTCATACTAATTGCACTAGTGTTGTCACAAAAAATAGGAATGCATCCAACCTCTATACCAAAGTCCATGAGTTGTTGCTTGATCCATAGCAACTGAGCATAGCATGAGGCTGCAACCACATATTCAGTCTCAGCAGTAGACAAGGCTACTGAATTTTGTTTCATGGTAGCCCAAGACACAAGGCAGGAGCCCAAAAAGTGAGCCATGCCTGAAGTACTTTTCCTGTCAACCAGGAAACCTGCATAATCTGCATCAGCATATCCTACAAGGTCAAAATTACTACCTTTAGGATACCAAAGACATTAATCAGTAGTGCCTTTCAGATTTCTCTTCACTGCAGTGAGGTGGGACTCCTTTGGATTTGCCTGAAACCTAGCACATAGTCCCACACTGAACACAATATCTGGTCTGTTGGCAGTGAGATATAGTAGAGACCCAATCATTCCTCTGTATATCTTCTGATCAACGGATGAACCAGGTTCATCCAGATCTAATTTTGTAGCTGTGGCTATGGGGGTGTCAATTTATTTTGAGTCTTCCATTTTAAATCTTTTGAGTAATTCCTTCACATATTTTTGTTGATGGATCATTGTTCCACTTGAGTTATGCTTTACTTGCAAGCCTAAAAAGAAGTTTAGCTCACCCATCATACTCATCTAAAACTCACTCCCCATAAGTATAGCAAATTCCTTACTTAATTTTTCAGAGGTCGCCCCAAATATTATATCTTCCACATATATTTGCACAACCAGGAGATCCTTACCTTTTCCTTTTAAGAATAAGGTACTGTCAATTTTACCTCATTTGTATCCATGTTCTAATAGGAATTTTGATAGCCGCTCATACCATGCTCTTTGTGCTTGTTTGAGTCCATACAAAGCCATGTCAAGTTTGTATACATGGTCAGGTGACTCCTTACTTTCAAAACCTGGAGGCTGTTTTACAAATACTTCTTCCTTTAGATAGCCATTGAGGGTGCTTTACATCCATCTGATGGAGAGTGAATTCCATGTGTGCAGCAAATGCTATAAGAAGTCTGATTGCCTCCAATCTTGCCACAAGAGCAAAGGTCTCATCATAGTCAATTCCCTCTTCTTGACTATATCCTTGGACAACCAGTCTGCCCTTGTTTCTTGTAACAGTTCCATCCTCATCAAGTCTGTTCCTGAAGACCCATTTTGTGCCAATCACTGATCTGTCTAATGGTTTGGGTACCAAGTGCCATACTTGACTTCTTTAAAATTGATTCAACTCTTCTTGCATGGCATTTACCCAGTCAGCATCCTGTAAGGCTTCAACAATGTTCTTTGGTTCGATCAAGGATAGAAAAACATCAAACGCACAAAGATTTTTCAAAGAAGATCTTGTTTTGATTCTGGATGTCAAATTTGTTATGATGTTCTCAAGAGGGTGAGAACTCTGATGTCTGTGTGGTTTGATCACCAATTGTTCACTCCTAGATGATCCCATGGTGTCTTGTTGTTGTGGAACAGGATCAGGGCCAAGGTCCATAGTAATTTGCTGTTGAATTCCCCTGTCATGTTTCTTGGGGTAGTTGGACCTGGTCTATCACCTGTTCCATCTTCCATATTTGCTTCAATTTGTTCA
>ML289912.1:0-16735 GCA_005239495.1 Nicotiana undulata | reverse complement strand
ATTGATGAAGTCATGAGAAAAATGCAGTTTATTATTTATAATTGTTGAAACAAAAGTGTTGTGAAAGGCTTGGCCTGATTTGTGAAATTTTGAATAAATTGATATGATATGTCTAGTGGGAGCGGGTTGCACGCCGCAATAAGGAGTGATAAGGGAGGACATGTGGGATGGGGTTGCACGCCGCAACATGAGTAATAAGGGAGATATTTTCGGGAGGAGCAATAAGGGAGTATAGATGGGAGCGGGTTGCACGCCGCAACAAGGAGTGATAAGGGAGGATATTTATATTTATATTTTACTGATATTTTTCAAGAAAAAGAGAATCACAGTTTTGAAAAGCTAAAATATTTATTTTACTACTCTTTAAATATTTTAGTACTATTTTTATTTAAATTTAAAGTTTGGAACTCTGAAGAGATATTTGAGAATTTGTTATAGCTGAGTTATTTTATTTTATTCGGTTGCAACACTTAATTATCTATTTGTTTAGATATCTTCTTGCTCATTATTTATTGTTGTTAAAGATTAAAATGTTGAAGCCCGACTTAGCCTCGTCACTACTTCGCCGAGGTTAGGCTCGGCACTTACTCAATACAGGGGTCGGCTATACTGCTACTACACTCTGTGCTCTTTTGCACAGATCCAGGTTCTATTCAACAGTAGGAGGGTTTCAGGACGACTACCTATTCATTTGGAGACACGATGTACATCTGCCGGCGTTCGAAAATTCCGAGAGTCTTCTCTTATTTTTACATACACTGTTTTATATTATTCAGAACAATTATACTATTTCTTTCAGCCATTATTTGTAGTATTCTTTAGTAGTTCGTGGATTGTGACACCAGACCCTGGGTAGTCTTAGAGTCATTATTAAAATAAATTCGTGGTTCGTTCTATTTAATCGGTCAATATTATTATTATGTTGTATTGTTGTCGAAAATCATTCTAATTCGGTTCATTTGGAATTTATTTATTTATTCTTAAGTAAATAATTAAGGAAATAAATTATTCGATTTCTAACATTGGCTTGCCTAGCAAGTGTGGTGTTAGGCGCCATCACGATCATTAAGGTTGGGAATTTGGGTCGTGACAAGTTGGTATTACAGCACTAGGTTTACTTAGGTCCCACAATCCATGAACAAGCTTAGTAGAGTCTGGAGGATCGGTACAGAGACGTTTGTACTTATCTCTAAGAGGCTATTGAGTTAGGAACAATCTCACTTCTATTCTACTCTATCGTGCAAATTTATTCTACCATTGATGATTGAACTTGTCTACTCTTATCCTATCACAAATCTCGACAACACGCAAGGCGTCTACAACCGGACAAGAGATGAAGTCCCAATGACATCTACGATCAGGAGGAGAGACAGAAGCAGATCTCATTTCAAAGCTCGAACATCAGCACCTATTGTACAGTCTCAAATGGATCTAGACGCGGAGGTTCTAGCTCAGTCGGTACATATTGGACTAGCCCATATCTCAGAGGGATTCATAGTTACTTCGGTACTGCATAACAAGGGAATAGTTGAAAGCAACGGAGTTGATGTATGTGAGCTGTGAAGTTTAACATCATGGATTATCAGACATTGTGACCTATGGCTTCGTGCCAAGTGAGGAAGTCCACTGTCAAGGAATAGATTGCGGGGTCATATGTTATATCGATTTTGGCTTAGAAAGGTATAAGGCCTGAGGTTTTTGCAAGAGATAAAGCTAAGGATTTCGGTGTGTCTGTCTCCTTAATAACCATTTACCTCAGTACTAAAGGAGTTATATAAACAACTTTAGATCTACAGAAGGTTTACTTAGAGTGGAAGTCACGGTTGCGGATTTTGGGGTGCTCCAGAGGGAGTACAGTAGTTGACAAGCTTCTAGACTGTATGATTTATCTGTATAAAGCTTTACTTGTGAGATCATTGTGCATCAATAGGAACAGGAGTTACCCCAAGTAATAACGAAGAGTACATGAATGAGTGGGGTAGCTCAGCGGTGTTGATTCAACATGGTAAAGGAGAAATTGGTCGCTGGTGGTTGAGGCAAGCCTATGAAGAGGACGACCAGCCAGTGCAACATCAACTACTTGACTTAGTTCTCATAAATGCTTTTGAAAGAATTTGTTTCTCGGACCCTCCATAATGCGTGGTGCATAAGGTTTGAAACGGTTGCGTCAGGTCACTATGACGGTGTCGGAATATGCCATCAAGTTCGGTAAGTTAGCCATCGCACTCCTACTTCGGTTTATCTAGCCAAAGAGCAAGTACATAGACTCATTAAAATACTCAATTACGATTGTGAAATTTTGTGCGACCCAGGGCAAGTTGATACTTTATTTCGGCTAGTGGTAGAAACTGTCTTAGACTTGGGAGAGTCATATTTCATCAGAACACTCAAGCTACGTGTCCCATTGCAGTTACAACTCAACTTACATGTCGAAGGTGGAGGTCAGGTTCCTAGAGGTGGAGATCTAGCCTGTTGGTTTATTTTCTATGGTATGGCTTAGGTCGTCACATTAAATGGTGTCATTACAAGAACAATCTCTAATTATTATAAAGTGACGATTTCCTGAACTTAATTCGGTTATGCGTATTAATAAAGTTCTCCTAAAATGCTCCACTCTCGGGGGAGCTTCGTAACTCTGGAATCTACTTATGTGAACCCTGGTATTGAGAAATTCTAAGGAGATAACTGTGTCTATCATTACGTGTTGTAATTTTATTTAACGGATAATATTCAAAAGAAGAAAATGGAAGGTTTTGAGTGGCGATATGCATACTACTTTTGATTCAGAATTGAGGACGAGATCCTCACGTTTTGATATGATTTGCTATGTTTAAATCGGGCTACGAGCCGCGGTGGAAGTTGTGTAAGGATGAGATCCTTGTTGTGGAAATTCTTGTGTTTAAATTCTCCCATGTGAATCAAAATTTTACTATAGTACTGGTAGATAGTCATGTATGTTAGGCATATTCCACAATTTATGTATGAAATAATGATAATAATCATAATGATGAATGAATAACTAATAATAAAAGTAATACAAATAATAAGTAAGTAAATAAATAAAGTAATTAATTAATTAATTAACTGTGCATAATTTGCCAAATTCGTGTTATTACTATTGAGCCTTGACCTACGAGGTATATGCCCGCCCAGGTGGCGTTAAATGAGACACGTTGATTCAGGTATATAATTATGAGGCCTTCGTGAATCGCATTTCGTTATCAGTGTTGTGAAGGTTTGAAAGGAGATTTTTCTTTGTTGACGTGAAACAATTTGATGATTCTGTAAGTGACTGTGAACAACTATTAAGAAACATAATGAGCCGAAAGGATGTTCTATTCGAATGGTCAGGCGTGTGTGGGTTGAACTTTCAGAAACTTAAGATTTTCCTTGACTTCAGCACCGGTGTTGGTGCTACCATCAGGTTCGGGTTCTTTCACGGTGTATTGTGATGTGTCTCGAGTTGGCCTTGGAGCAGTGTTGATGCAGGATAGCAGGGTGATTGTGTATGCGTCTCGTCAGTTGAAAGTCCATGAGAAGAATTGCCCTGTTCATGATTTAGAGTTGGCAGCTATTGTACATGCTTTGAAAATTTGGAGGCATTATCTTTATGGCGTGTCGTGTGAGATTTTTACTGACCATCGCTACCTCCAGTACTTATTCAAGCAGAAAGATCTAAATTTGAGGCAACGGAGGTGGTTAGAGTTGTTAAAAGATTATGATGTCACTATATTGTATCACCCGGGGAAGGCCAATCTGGTGGCCGATGCATTGAGTAGAAAGGCGGTGAGTATGGGTAGTCTTGCGTGTATCCCAGTTGGCAATAGACCGTTGGCTTCAGACATTCAGACTTTGGCTAATCAGTTCGTGAGGTTGGATATTTCTCCCAGCAGTGTCCTAGATTATACTGTCGCTCGATCTTCTCTAATTGATCGTATCCGAGAGCGGTAGGATGATGACCCACATATGGCGGTCCTTAGGGACACGGTTCGGCACGGCGATGCCGAGCCGGTTACATTTGGAAATGATGGCGTTTTGAGGATGCATGGTAGGTTGTGTGTGACTAATGTTGATGGCCTTCGTGAGTTGATCCTTGAGGAGGCTCACATTTTTAAGTATTCTATTCACCCTGGTGCATCCAAATGTATTAGGATTTGAAACAACATTATTGGCGGAGAAGGACGAAAAAGGATATTGTTTCTTATGTGGCTCGTTGGTTGAATTGTCAGCAAGTGAAGTATGAAAATCAAAGGCCCGGTGATTTACTTCAGTAGATATAGATTCTTGAGTGGAAGTGGGAACGTATCACTATGAACTTCGTTGTTGGACTCCCACGGACTTAGAGGAAATTTGACGCAGTTTGGGTTATTGTGGATAGACTCACTAAATCAACACTTCATTCCTGTAGCAAGTACTTACACTTCAGGAAGCTCGGTTTGAGCCGGGGGAGGCTCGGTTATTGATTACAGACTTAGTTCAGAAAGCCTTAGATAAGGTCAAGGTTATTCAGGAGAGACTTCGTGCAGCTCAGTCTAGGCAAAAATGTTATGCCGATCGTAAGGTTCGTGATGTAGCATTCATGGTTGGGGAGAGAGTATTGCTTCGTTTGTCGCCCATGAAGGGTGTTATGAGGTTTGGGAAGAAGGGCAAGTTGAGCCCTAGGTACATCGGGCCGTTTGAGATTCTTGATAAGGTGGGGGAGGTAGCTTCAGACATGCATTGCCTCCAAGGTTATCCTCAGTTCATCCAGTATTCCATGTGTCTATGCTCCGGAAATATCATGGTGACCCGTCCCACGTGTTAGAATTCAGCTCTTTCCAGTTGGACAAAGAGTTAACTTATGAGGAGGAGCCGGTAGCTATTTAGGCCGGCAGGTTCGCCAATTGAGATCTAAGAGTTTTCCTTCAGTTCGAGTGCAATGGAGAGGCCAGCCTGTTGAGGCAGCTACTTGGGAGTCCGAGTCGGACATGCAGAGTATATACCCACACTTGTTCGCCACTCCAGGTAATTTTCTATGCTCGTTCGAGGACGAACATGTGTTTTAGAGGTGGAGATTGTGATGACCCAAGGGGTTATTTTATAAAATTAGACTCCGTTTCATGCTTAATATCCATAAAAAGACTAAAATTAAATACCTCAATTTGCGTGCGCAGTCCGGGCGTGAAACCGGAAAGCTTTTATGTGAAAATATGAGAAATAGTGATTTTTAGAATTTAAATTTGGTAAAAGTTGACTTTGGTCAACATTTTGAGTAAACGGATCCGGATCTATGTGCCGACGATCCCGGGAGGTCCGCAGTAAAATATGGGACTCGGGCGTATGTCCGGAAATGAATTCCGAGGTCCCAAGCCTTAGAAATTAATTTTTGAAAGAAATTGTTTTGCTGAAATTAAAGAGAAGAAGTAATGCTAAAAATCATTGATATCGGGTCCGTATTTTTGTTCCGGAGCTCGGAACAGCTTTGTTATGATATTTAGGGATTAACTGTGAAATATGGTGAAAATCGGAGTTCGTTTGACGTGATTCAGACATCCGGTCGAGAAATTATGAACTTTAAGAGTTCTTGTTGAAAATAATGAGTTTTGAGGTTTAATTCATAGATTTATATGTTATTTTCATGATTTTATCGCACGAGCAAGTTCGTATAATGTTTTTAGACTTGCGTGCATGATTTGTTTGGAGCCCCGAGGGCTCGGGTGAGTTTCGGGTAGGCCACGAGATGTTTTTGCACTTGAAGTAATTGCTGGTTTTAAGTTTTCTGGTGTCCAGGTAATTGCTCTGTGCGATCGCATAGGAAAGTCCGTGATAGCACATAGTAAATTTAGAAGGCATGTTTCCCTGTGCGATCGCATGGCTTTATCCGTGATCGCACAGTGCAAGCTCAGGGTCCCCAAATTTGTCTGTGCTATTGCACTCATTCTCCCAATAGCACAGTGCAAGCTCAGAGGGGCCAAATTTGTTCTGTGTTATTGCACTTATTCTCCCGCAATAGCACAGTGCAAGCTCAGAGGGGCCAAATTTGTTGAGTGTGATTGCACTCATCCCCCTGCGATAGCACTGACAAAAAGAAGAAAAAAATCCCTTACACTGTGCGATCACACCTTTTTATCCGCGGTCGCATAGTTGCCCAGCCCAACAAATATAAATACCTTTTAAAGAGCGGACATNTGCCCAGCCCAGCAAATATAAATACCTGTTAAAGAGCGGACAAAACACTTTCTTCACCAAAATTTCGAGTTCCAGCCCTAAGAAACGATTTTTCTTCAACAATCTTCATCCCCAACTCATAGGTAATCAATTCCAAACCTTGTTCTTTCAATTCCTTACTATATTGCATCACTTTTAAAGCAAAAACAAAGAATTTTCATGGTAAAAATCTAGGATTTGGGTAAAATTAGGGAGTTTAGTAAAAATCAAATTTTTATATCAAGGTTGGATTTCAAAACTAATAGCATATTTGGGTTCGTGGGTGAATGGGTAAACGTAATTTGGTCCGAACCCCGAGTTTAGACCAAGCGGGGCCGGGGTCGGGTTTTCACTCTTTTTGAGAAAACTTTGGAAAAATTATATTTTTCAATAAAGTTAGTTCCTTTAGCATTAGTTAATGATATTAAATTAATTATGATTAGATTCGAGCAATTTAATGGTGAATTCGAGAGGTAAAGAAATAATTGAGCAGTGAGTGGCCTGCGGAATTGAGGTAAGTGTTTGGCCTAACTTTAGCTTGAGGGAATAGGACTCCCCACTTGTTTGTTATGTGAATTGCATGGGCGTGGTGTATAGGTGTGGTGACGAGTATCTATGCACCACCCAAAGTGTTTGCTAAAATATGATCCCCTTTCCCGTTCTCCACTTATTTGATTATTGTCTTAACTGTTACATGTTCATTATTGTTTCTATGACTATTTGGCCTTGTTGAATTGTTGTTAGTTATTGTTGTGACTGTTTGGAAAGAGTATTGGTTGTTTGAGTTGGTTCCCTCGTGATATAAATATGGCTGAGAGATTTGATATTGTTTTTATGGAATAAATATGTATATATTTTGATATTCTTGTTGGTTTCATGGTTGAGAGGTTATTGATGAAGTCATGAGAAAAATGCAGTTTATTATTTATAATTGTTGAAACAAAAGTATTGTGAAAGGCTTAGCCTGATTTGTGAAATTTTGAAGAAATTGATATGATATGTCTGGTAGGAGTGGGTTGCACGCCGCAACAAGGAGTGATAAGGGAGGACATGTGGGATCGGGTTGCACGCCGCAACATGAGTAATGGAGATATTTTCGGGAGGAGCAATAAGGGAGGACATGTGGGATCGGGTTGCACGCCGCAACATGAGTAATGGAGATATTTTCGGGAGGAGCAATAAGGGAGGACATGTGGGAGAGAGTTGCACGCCACAACAAGGAGTGATAAGGAGGATATTTATATTTATATTTTATTAATTTTTTTCAAGAAAAAGAGAATCACAGTTCTGAAAAGCTAAAATATTTATTTTACTACTCTTTAAATATTTTAGTACTATTTTTATTTAAATTTAAAGTTTGAAACTCTGAAGAGATATTTGAGAATTGGTTATAGCTGAGTTATTNCACTTACTCAATACATGGGGTCGGTTGTACTGATACTACACTCTGTGCTCTTTTGCACAGATCTAGCTTCTATTCAACAGTAGGAGGATTTCAGGACGACTGCCTATTCATTTGGAGACACGATGTACATCTGCCGGCGTTCGCAGATTCCGAGAGTCTTCTCCTATTTTTACATACACTGTTTTATATTATTCAGAATAGTTACACTATTTCTTTCAGCCATTATTTGTAGTATTCTTTAGTAGTTCGTGGATTGTGACACCAGACCCTGGGGTAGTCTTAGAGTTATTATTAAAATAAATTCGTGGTTCGTTCTATTTAATCGGTCAATATTATTATTCTGTTGTATTGTTGTTGAAAATCATTCTAATTTAGTTCATTTGAAATTTATTTATTTATGCTTAAGTAATTAATTAAGGAAATAAACTATTCGATTTCTAACATTGGCTTGCCTAGCAAGTGTGATGTTAGACGTCATCACGATCATTAAGGTTGGGAATTTGGATCATGACAGCAGTATGGTAGGTTGTCTAACATTACACTGATTGGCGTGCAGGCCCGGACCCCTGTGAATGCAAGATACTTTCTGCACCAGGGTAGTCTAGGCTGCCCTTTTGATAAAAAGGCCCGATCCACTAAGCTTTCGTTACCCGCACAGGAATAACGGGGCTATAGAAGTTTATTATACACAGCATTACTCTGCATTTCTATAAAAGGCAATTTCTAATCAAATAACAATAATTTACTAGTTACGTCAAGATTTCTCTTTCGCAGGCTGCCCTTTTGATAAAATTTTAAACTTTCGTTTCTCTTGATTGTCTAGCATTTAGAGAATCTCGAGAAGGAGAAAGTATTTTTGAAGAAGGTTTCAGCGGAGGTTGAAAAGGCCAAAGAGTTTACAAAAGCTAAGAATAAAAGAGGTATGGTTGAGAATTGTTTGCTTATAATAATATTTTTACAATTTTTTTTCCAGGAAATTTCTGGTCCTTTTGTGAATTAGAAGGAAAATTTATTACAATCGCAATAAATAGTAGATGTTAATTCATAATTTTAAAAAAATAATGAATTAAATGCTAAAAACTTTAAAAATTAAATTTATAGAATTTAAATTCTGAATCCGCCTACTTATAGTAGTATTTTTAGCGTAGTTTCCAACTATGTATATTCTATTTCAAATGACTTAAAGATTCTATTTTTGAATTCATAATCAAAATTAAGAGTTTGATTCTCGAAATTCGAAGTGTACCACTTAAATTGGGACATTGATTTTGGCGCAACTATTCAATTTTTGAGAGGAATGATATTAGTGTATTTTTACTAAGGCCATCTCCAACCTTTATTCCCATTTATGTCCTCAAAATAAGGATTTTCTCATTTTGGGGACAACTTACTCCAACTATTTTTTCATTTTTTCCTCCAAAAAGAATATTTTTTTTATATTCTTTTCTCTCTTCTATATTATATTATTATATTTCATTTTAATTTTTAATTTTTAAATTCCATTAAACAAATGCCATCTTTTATTTTCATTAATTTGTAATTTTCATTAAAATAATTCCATAAAATTTTAAATAATATAATTTATACGCAATTATTATAGATTAACTAATAATTCAAATAAAAGTGAAATAATTGTGATACAAGATTAATAAAATACATATTACATAACGATAAAATTCATTCGAAATACTACATAAATATTCAACTTCAACCTCTAGTATTCTCCCATAAATGATCTATTATTGCATTACGAAGTGCAAAATGAGCATCTTTGTCCTTAATTCTTCTATGTCGAGCTAAAAATTCTTGAAATCGTTGATTTTCATCTACTGCCATTTCTACTGTTGGAGGTGGACCTTCCAAATCATCTTGAATTAGTGCATTAAAATCACGCTCATTCTCGATTATCATGTTGTGCAGTATAATACATGTAGTTTAAATTTTTATGTATTTTCAATTTTCATGTATTTCCAATTTTAATGTATTTTCAATTTTAGCAACATCTAATATTTCATATTTGCACCATTTATTTTTTGAGATGATTATATATTTTTTGTACAATTATAACTTATAATAAAATTAACTTACAATTTTACATAAAAATAATAAATGCACGAAAGTTAATCTATCAAATTTATACGCCAAAGTTAAGATGTAAATTAATATTATAAAGATATTACATATACATAATTAGGTATATGTAAAGAGATAAATTAAAAGAGTTAAATAATAAAATATGGGTGAATAGTAATGGGGGAGAAGAATAGTGTAACCCCATATTTGAGGGAGCACTATTCATCCCCCATTTTGGGGCAAAAATAGGGGAGGGTTGGAGCTTGTTTACCCCAAATTTTTCCCCATTATGGAGAAATGGGGTAAGGTTGGAGAAGCCCAGACTTCTACTCCCTCTGGTCCAAAATAAGTGATTTTTTTGTCTTTTTTTTTTATGGTCCAAAATAAGTGATTTTTCAGATTTCAAGAATGAATTAATTTTTTTTCCGACACTGCCATTGGAGTAAATAATGTTGGAGTATGAGTTAGGAGTGTTTATGTGAAGAGATAGTAAAGGTTAACATGATCAATTTCATTGTTAATTAATGTTAAAAGGCGAATTTCTTAATATGTGTGAAATCAACCAAAAAATTACTTATTTTGGACCGGAGGAAGTAATGTTTTAGTACTGCAATAAACATTCTTACTTTGTCATATCTTGAAATTTCTCGCCTTCGGAGCGTAATGAGTTTCACGTTCACACAGAGTTCGGTGAAGGATCGCACCCCAAGTCATGTAATGTACCCTTATGCAAGCATTAGTGACAGATTTCACGGCTCGAACCCGTGACCTATAAATCACACTGAGACAACTTTACCTAATACAAGCATTAGTGGCTACTTCCACGGCTTGAACCCGTGACCTATATGTCACACAAAGACAATTTTACCACTGCTGCAAGACTCCCCTTTCTTCTTTATGTGAAAGAAAAGTTTTAATTATTGTTCTTTTAAACCCGTAACCTATAGGTCACACAAATATAACTTTACCATCACTCCAAAATTCCTATTGGAAAGAGTAGTTTTAATTATCGTTCTTTTATTGCAGCGGCTATTCAATGTTTGAAAAGGAAGAAGCTTTATGAACAGGAAATTGAAAGGCTTGGCAGTTCCCAACTTCGCATTCATGATCAGGTTGCTCGGTCATTACCAGCCTTTTTGTGTGGTGCTACGTAAAATTATATTTGTCATAAATTAATTACATGTCAAATTTTCAATGTGCAGATGATAATATTAGAAAGTGCTAAAGCTACAACTGAAACTCTTGATGCTTTGAGAATCTCAGCAGCTACAATGAAAGCAATGAAGAAAGCAATGTAAGTGACAGAACTGATATTATTTCCTTTTTGTTGTTTGTTGTTTTTCAACACCTGATACATATAACATGTATCAAGATGCCACTGATGTTTGTATTGGAGCAACGGTAAACTTGTCTCCTCGTGATCTGTAGGGCACGAGTTCGAACAGTAGAGTAGCCACTAATGTTTGCATTAAGGTAGATTGTCTACATTACACTCCTTAAGGGGTCTGGTCCTTCTCCGGACTCTAGGTGAACGCAAGATGCTTTGTACACTGGCTGTCCTTTTTTATACATATAACCTACGTTGCGCGGACTCTCTAAAATACTGCCGCACCCGTGCCAGATTCTCCAAAGATACACTTGGATACACTGCTTTTGAAGAATCCGTCACGCACCCGGCTATATTTTCGGAGAGTCCGAGCAACATAGCATATAACATGTATTAAGTTGCCACTAATGCTTGCCTTAGAGCAACAGTAAAGTTTTTTCCGTGTAACCTATAAGACACAAGTTTGAACAGTGGAAACAACCATTAATGCTTGTATTATGGTAGGTTATCTACATCACAGCCTTAAGGGGTGTAGTCCTTCTCCGGACTCTCTGTGAACGCGAGATGCCTTGTGCACAGGAATGCCCTTTTTTTTTTACATATAACATGCATCAAGTTGCCACTAATGCTTGCCTTTGGAGCAACAATAAAGTTATCTTTCCGTGTAACTTATAGGTCACGCGTTCGAGTTGTGAAAGCATCCACTAATTAATGTTTGCTTTAGGGTAAACTGTCTACATCACACCCTTTAAGAGTTGTGGTCCTTCTCCGAACTTTATGTGAACGCGAGATACCTTGTGCACCGGCCTGCCCTCTTTTACACATATAACATAACATCAAGTTGCCACTAATGCTTGCCTTGGAACATCAGTAAAGTTATCTCTATGTAACATATAGGTCACGGGTTCGAACCGTGGAAGCAACTGCCATTAATGATTGCATTAGGGTAGGCTGTCTACAATACAGTCCTTAAGAGTTGCGACCCTTCCCCGAACCTTACGTAAATATGAGATGCCTTATGCAGCGTGTTGTCTCTTTTTTATACACTAGAGGAGGGATGGCCCACGTTGAGCATGAGCCCAACACTGAATTACAAAAATAATTTTGTTAATTGTATTACTTGCAGTTGTTTTGTAAAGATCACATAACTCGTGTTAATTTAAATAATCTCTATATATATATTAAAGCTATAAAGTTAACATATATAATTGACATTGTGGTTAAGCCAAACGGTAAGCTAATAAACAATAGTATATGGTATATATATATATATATATAAGGATAATTTTGAATTTATAGATAAAGTTTTTAAATTAAAATTAAAATAAAAAAGAAAATTATCTTTTATTACCATGTTATCATACTTATTCGGTTAATGATCATATGCAATCATATTAGGAAATTTTGTTATCTTAATTCAAATTACTTAAATACTACTTCGCCTCTGGCAAAAAAATAATTACTCCATATAACTATAAACTCTTTTTACATTTAAAATCCTATAATTTGAATAAAGTGAATTTCTTTTAAAATAAATGTAATAGGGTACACGCCTATGTTTATCCAGATAACAAAAAAAAGTTTAAAAGTTGATAAAAATTTACTTACATATATAATGAAGTAAACCTATATGCTGGAGAAAGAAACAGTACAAAAATCAGTCAATATTCAACACAACTTATTTTTTTTTCTTTTTGAAAAATGTTTGTTTGAAGAGTCAATTTATATAAATGGACATCAAACAAATAACAAAATTTTGGCTACATAATTGATTAATTTTTATTTAACAGCTTCTAGGAATTGAAGGGTATAAGCCAAAACCTCTTCATTTAGCTGCAGTCAAACCAACATTGCAAGGGTGTAGTATTTTTTCATTTGAAAAATATTAATTTTGAATCATTAGATTATGTGAAAGATTTTTTTCTCTAATTCAAAAAGAGGGATATTGGTTTCTAATTGATAGTTTCTATAGCAATTTTCAAGTGTAACAAACAATATATTTGAAAAAAATTGGTATGCCATGAAATAGTAATTTTTAAAATGTAAACAAATTATTTCGAAATGGATTATTTTTTAAATTTATAATGTAATTTTTAAAATAAAAGATGAGATATTTTTAAATTTAAGTAGAGACTTTTTAAAATAATTATAATAGAAGTCATATCATGGATAAAGTCAAGAAACCAAAATTTTATGGATTATTGCATAAATATCCGATCGGATTTATTTTTTACTTTTTATTGCTAATATACATAGATGATATATCAATTACACACGATTATACACATGTTACATATGAATTAGATATAAATTACACATCCTCAATTTTTTAATTTAAGTGGTTGGGTAAACTCTTGTTTAGGTTGATAAGATAAAGCCAAAAGAAAAATATGACAGAATTTCAACCAAAGACTAAAAATATAAATAAAGTTCTTATGTAGACAATTTCTATAAAAACTCGTCCTTTTATTATGAAATAAATTAATTTTGTGTAACAAAAGAAAGAAAAACATAAAAAATTAAGATAAGATAAGATAAATATAGAAAAAATGTATGAAAAATCTAAAAACCAAAAATAAGAGTCGACAACGAATTTCTTCTTCTGTTTCATCTTTGTTGAGTATAAAAAATTTGAAAGAAGATCTCATTGATTTCAAATATTTTTTTCAACTCAATACATAGATTATAAGATAAGGTTATCTTAGATTTTTTTTCTTTTTTACATTGTGTGTTGTTTTTTAAAAAAATCAACATTATTAATAAACTGATATGATATTCGAACTTGAATTTAGTTGTAATTTAAATAGTTCACATTGAGGTTAAGCCAAGTATGGTGTCGAGAAAAAATTGCTTGACAATTTTAAGAGAATATATGCAATGTTATATAATAACAATCATTAAATCTAACATTTAATGATTCAAAGAACAAAATATCTGTATATGTATAGGGTATAAACTCAAAATTGAGTCATAATGAAATAAAATTTCACCGGCCAAAGAATCATTTAAATTTTTAGATAGCCGATTAAAGTGAATTTTAAATTAAAGATAATATCTTCACTTGCATCATTATTGAAATATATATAATATTGTAGAAATTGAAATTTCAAAATATAAATATTTTTTTAAAACATAATAGCATTCTAAACAAGACTTCAAGTCGTACTAAAAGACTCGCGTCGTAACCAAAGAATCGTTCATATTGTGCTAACTTTTGTACTTTGCTAGAGCTCATAAATACGATTTATTAATTCACTTTCTGAATATTTTTAGGTTTCAATGACACCAATAAGAATGGTACAAAAATAAAATTATCACAATGAGATTTGAGAAAATGTTAGTCTTTTTTCATGTAGTGTTTCATAAACAATATCTAACGATTATCCATAATCACCTAGAAGGTTTAAATTTTAAGGTTATTTATATATAATTCAAATAACTCACATATTTAACATGGTTAATGTCAAATATCACAATGGAGTCATACTAGAAAGAAAATCACTGGTTAAAGAATTTTTTAAATTTTAGATAGCCGACTAAAATGAGTTTTGAAATAAGGATAATATTTTCACTTATTTATAATTATTATTGGACAAATAAAGTTTCAAAAACTGAAAATATAAAATAGAAATAATTTTAGAATATATCAACACATCAAATAAGAGTTCAAACAGTAGTAAAAGAATCAAGTTGTATCCAAAGATTCCTTCATAGTCTCAACCTTTGATTGTGTTGCCACAAATATGAGTTATTATTTTGCTTCCTGACTGTGTTTTGGATCTAATGACATCGGCGAGAATGGTACTAAAAAAGAAAAATAGAATTGTAACTAGGAGATTTGAGAAATGTTTAATTATTTTCATGTAATGTTTCTTAATTAATATCCAATGATTATCTTTATTTGTCGAGAAGGTTTAAATTTTAAGATTTTTTTACGTATAATCTAAATAACTCAAATATTTAACATGGTCAGTGTTCACGCTTCTGCGCGGGTGCTAATACTAATATATTTAAAGATGAAATTTTTTATATGCATCTTTATTTTATTCAATAAAAATATTGCATATCCAAGCTAACTATCTGATTTTAAACTACTTTGTGGCAATTAAACATCAACTTTTAAGTCTCTTGATAATCTGATTATAAAGGTATTGAAAAGGCTGCAACTAATTAATCAAGTATAAAAACAACTAACCCAGTTTGATCCCAATATGTGAGGTCTGGAGAGGGTAGTTTGTATGCAGACTTTACTCCTACCTAATGCAGGTAGAGAGGCTATTTCCAATAGAACATCGGCTCAGGAAGGGCAAGAAGAAGAAGATGAAAGAAAAAGGGAGAGATAAAGGATAAGTAGTACCAAATAAAAGCAACAGGAAATACAATAACTGAGGCGAACAAAACCATATAACGTAATAAAAATCTAAAAATACGAAGGAACATGCATGCTACTAAGACTATCAATGAACAACTATAAACTACTTACTAATCTTCTACCTTAATAATGTGCACAACAAATATAAAAATGGGGCCCACTTTTCGAAAAGTTGTTCATATATCCAGAGGATACACACAAAAATACACAAAGTGATGTGGTTTATTCGTCCAAAATAGAAAAATCACTTGTTTTTTTCACTTTTTATTTAAATTTTCAAGCCTTTAGTTTGTATTTATTTCTATTTGTCTTTATTTTAAATTGCTTGTCTAATTTAGACATTATAGATAAATTTGTGATTTTATTTTATTATTAAACCTTTTTTATGGCTTGAAAATATGAATGGCACATTCTTATATATTATCATTTTTAAGGTATTTGGCTTTATTTCTCATTTATTATAAGCTATGTGGATTGTATCATTTCTTGTAGTTGGATGATTTTTCTTTTAGAATGTCTTTTCTATAATTTTGTGCAAATATGACATAATTGTAGGTTATCCGATGTCGTAAATTTTATTGTTTTCTATGCTATCTCTCCTTCTTCTTGTTATGCTTTGAATTAGACAAACATTTTGTAGTAGCGACTCCACATACAAATAACTGTCATTCACCATAATATAAACATGAGTATAATTTAAATGTAAAAGTTACGTGACTTATAAAGAACGTAAATGTCACGATCCCAAATCCTAACAGGCCGTGATGGTGCCTATTGTGGAACTAGGCTAGCCAACCATCACTTTACTACGTTTTTGTTTAATCATAATATTTCACAATTAATAATAATCAAGCAACCATAGCAAAATTTATATAAATAAGTCTTAACGTCCCAAATAAAAATAGTCTAACAACCTCCCAAGAACTGGAGTCAATAGTCATGAGTAGTGCTGGCAAAATGAGCCCATATTTTGCTAACCCGCCCAATCCGCCCATATTTTAATTGGTTGGGTGAGTGATATTTAAGTTGAAAAAAATTTGGGCTTTAACCCATATTCAACCCGTAGAAATATGGGTATTCATGGGTAAAATATGGGTTAGACTAGTGGGTTATCTTCCAACTTTTTCATATTTATTTAGCTTAAAAAAAATTACAAAAAAAGAATTTTGAAAATTACAAAAAAAGTGAAAAATATTTTTTACAAAAAAAAACAGAAATTTAAAAATTACAAAAAAAGGAAGAAAAAAAATTGCGGGAAAGGGGGTAGGGGTGAGGTGGCAGGGTGGGGGGTTGTAAAGAAAAAAAAACAGAAATTTGAAAATTACAAAGAAAGTAAAAAAAGAAAATTTGCGGGAGTTGGGGGGGGGGGGGG
>ML289911.1:611-15319 GCA_005239495.1 Nicotiana undulata | reverse complement strand
GAAATTTTAGGATATGACTTGAAATTTTAGGATATGACTTGAACTTTTAGTTTATGACTTGAACTTTTATTTTATGACTTGAAATTTTAGGATATGAATTGAAATTTTAGGATATGACTTGAACTTTTAGTTTATGACTTGAAATTTTAGGATATGACTTGAACTTTTAGTTTATGACTTAAAATTTGAGTTTCTGACTTGAAATTTTAGTTTATGACTTGAAATTTTAGGATATGACTTGAACTTTTAGTTTATGACTTGAAATTTTAGTTTATGACTTGAAATTTTAGGATATGACTTGAACTTTTAGTTTATGACTTGAAATTTTAGTTTATGAATTGAAAATTTAGTTTATGACTTGAAATTTTAGGAAATGACTTGAACTTTTAGTTTATGACTTGAAATTTTAGTTTATGAATTGAAATTTTAGTTTATGACTTGAAATTTTAGTTTATGACTTCAAATTTTAGTTTATGACTTGCAATTTTAGTTTATGACTTGAAATTTTAGTTTATGACTTGCAATTTTAGTTTATGACTTGAAATTTTAGTTTATGAATTGAAATTTTAGGATATGACTTGAAATTTTAGTTTATGAATTGAAATTTTAGGATATGACTTGAAATTTTAGTTTATGACTTGAAATTTTTGTTTATGACTTGAAATTTTAGTTTATAAATTGAAATTTTAGGATATGACTTGAACATTTAGTTTATGACTTGAAATTTTACTTTATGACTTGAAATTTTAGTTTATGAATTGAAATTTTAGGATATGACTTGAACTTTTAGTTTATGACTTGAAATTTTAGGATATGACTTGAAATTTTAGTTTATGACTTGAAATTTTAGTTTATGAATTGAAATTTTAGTTGATGGATTGAAATTTTAGGATATGACTTGAATTATGACTTGAAATTTTGAAATTTTAGGATATGACTTGAAATTTTAGTTTATGACTTGAAATTTTAGTTTATGAATTGAAATTTTAGTTGATGGATTGAAATTTTAGGATATGACTTGAACTTTTAGTTTATGACTTGAAATTTTAGGATATGACTTGAACTTATAGTTTATGACTTGAAATTTTAGTTTATGAATTGAAATTTTAGGATATGACTTGAACTTTAGTTTATGACTTGAAATTTTAGGATATGACTTGAACTTTTATTTGTATAGATGGAACACCGTACTTGGATGTAGAAGGGGTTGATGATTTTATTAGACATGCAATGGAACTTTCACCAAGAATAACTTAGACACAGTACCTGGTAGAGTGGGTCTTCAATTGTTGTTCTCATTACCGACAATGATGATGAGAAGGCAATAGCATATTTTTCAAACAGTGATGGTCTAGGTAGGAATTTAACATTTCCTAAGCAGATAAAAGAAGAGGTTATAGAGGAATTCTCTAATTTATTTTCCAAGAGGAAAAGAAGTTTAATTGAGAGTGACAAGGTTGATGGTGATGGAAAGTTGTCCGTTGCTCATGACTGTTCCCATAAAATGGGGATCATAAGACTCTGTGATGACAAAGACAAAAGGAAGTTTTATTCTAAACTTTCTTCCAAGTGTGATCCGTACAAGCTTAATGGGATTGGTGATATTTCTTCGGATTCAGACAATAATTTGAGTGACAAAAGTATGGAAATGCTAATCAATTAAGCTTGATTAGCATCACAAGTTTGATTAGCATTTCCATACTTTTGTCACTCAAATCATTGTCTGAATCCGAAGAAATATCACCAATCACATTAATCTTGTACGGATCACACTTGGAAAAAAGTTTAGAATAAAACTTCCTTTCGTCTTTGTCATCACAGAGTCTTATGATCCTCGTTTTATGGGAACTGCCATGAGCAACAGACAGCTTTCCATTACCTTCAACCTTGTCACTCTCAATTAAACTTCTTTTCCTCTTGGAAAATGAAGTAGAGAATTCCTCTATAACCTCTTCTTTTATCTGCTTAGGAAATGTTAAATTCTTACCTACACCATCACTGTTTGAAACACATGCCATTGCCTTCTCATCATCATTGTCGCTAATGAGAACAACAATTTATCAAAGACACACCCTTCCAGGTACTGTATCCAAGTTATTCTCTGTATCCAAGTTCATCCCGAGTAATATTACTACGAGGATAATCACCAAAGCCACCAGACAGCTTTATGATGCCAATGAAGCAAGATGAGCTATTCACCGAGCCTCGACTGTACATGTAAGTTTTTTACTTTTCATTAAGTATTTTGATTTACTTTTATATAAAATTTGAAATACTAATTCAATGTAATTTTTCTTATAGGGTCGCTTCACATCTGACGTGGAGGAATTCATACGCAGTCAGCCACCTAATGAGTCGGGCGAGGCAATCCAACTTTCGGACGAGGATGCTGAAAGAACACTTAGTTTTATATACTTAGTTTTCCGTAGTTACTTTTATATACTTTGAACTAGACAATAGAACCGATTTTTGAATGGGCTTGTAATAAGTGTTAACTTAGTTTTGTTAGTTAAATGTGTTAGTTCTATTGAACTTTATACGTTGTTGGTTTTTAATGTTGGTTTTAGTATTGGTTTTAATGTTGTTGTTGTTGTGTTGTTAGTTCGTATTGTTGTTGTGTTAGTATTGTTGTTGTTGTTGTGTTAGTATTGTTGTTGTTGTTGTTGTTGTAATAGGATTTGGTATGCTGGCAGGTGGTGTGGCTGACAAAATAGGCAGTTTCTGCCAAAATAAAACCCAGAAAGCGACCAAAGTTGGTCGCTATTGAACCCAGATTTCAAGAATAGCGACCAAAGGTGGTCGCTATGTTATTGTGTTCCTGGACTTTAGCGACCAATTGTGGTCGCTTTGGTTTTAAAAAATTAAATAAATTATTTAAAAAATTATTTTCTCGAAATTAATGACCAATTGTGGTCGCTTTTATTTAAAACAAATTAAAAAAAGTAATAAAAAAGCGACCAACTTTGGTCGCTATTTTCCAGATTTTAAAATATTATATTTTATTTACAGACCAAAGTTGGTCGTTATATTTTGTATAATAATAAATAAATAAATATTGTGATTTAAATATAGAGACCAAAGTTGGTCGCTAAATTTATATTATTAAAATAATAAAGCGACCAAAGTTGGTCCCTTTTTTGATATAGCGACCACCTTTGGTCTCTATGTTAAAGGGACCGACAAAATAGCGACCAAGCCTGTTTGGACGCGTTTTGGTCGCTTTTCACTGTTTAGGGACCAACTTTGGTCGCTTTTTGTGGTCGCTTTTTTCCGAATTTTTAGTAGTGTCAAGGCTTGACTTTTTATTGTTTTCCTTTTCGAAATTTAGAGAATTTGTTATGAAACAATAAGAAAAAGAAAAGTATTACAGAGAAAAGTAGGGGAAGATAATTCTTATTGATTTTGGGATCAATTACATTGGAATAGAATCACTCTATTTATAGCGGAAAAGTGAAGCCACCAAGTAACAAACCCTAGAATCTCTCTAGAATATAGACATTCACCATAAATAAAAATACTATTTATAACACTCCCTCTTGAATGTCTATACAACAGATAATGTGCCTCGCTAAAACCTTTACTAAAATAAAATCCAGTGGGAAAAAAATTCTAGTAAAGGAAAAAGATCACACATATCTAACAATACGCCTTTTGGTTGCCTCGTTAAAAACCTTGCAAGGAAAACCCAGTGGGACAAAACCTTATAAGGGAAAAAGAGTACAACGCTTATTAACTCCCCCTGATGAGAGCATCAATTCACATCTTTAAGCCTTCGCATCCCAATCTTGTGCACTAGTTTCTTGAAGGTTGACGTCGACAGAGATTTGGTGAATAAATCAGCCATATTAACTCCAATGAATATGTTGCACCTTGAAAATCCTCGCTATCACATTATCATGCTTATCGTTATAGCAAGATACAAATGTGCACAAATTACACTTAGGATGTAATACTTCATGACCAAGAATTTTATATACTTTAAGCAATTCAAATCCTTCAAGGATTGTCATATAATATAAGTTGAGTCATATAAGCCATATAAAAAGACTTTAGATGCATATCAAGTTTTCATGTCATGCTAGACATATAAGATAGATAAAAGTGATTGTACACACTATTGACTTTATACTTTCAAGTGTTTGAACTACATGTCCAAAACTACATGTCTTTCATATGAAACCAATTCTATTTGAATTGTGTCTCTCCTATTTTGCCAATATTTTTGTATCTGTAATCGACAGACTTAAGATACTCATCTATACTTAGCGCTATGATAGATATCGTCTACGAATATTTTATATCGGTTCCAACCTCCTTGTTTTCATATAGACATAACATAGAGATCTTTTCATTCATATATTCAGGTACCCGAATCTCTCATGAGATTTTATAAAGTGTTATGTCATGTGATCTTCTAGATCACTTGCCTCTTTTATTATGATCATTTTCTCATCTTCTTTATCAAGACGTTTATTTGAAACTGGTTTGTCTATACACTTTAAGCGTACAATAGATTTGTCCTTCTAAGACTTATTCTAATAGAAGCATTTGCATTGAGAATATAGTTATTTTTTTTGGGTCAGCAAATGCGTCTAGCATGCTTTGCAATATACTACAGAAGAATTACCTTTTTATGAACTTCAAGTTCATATTATCTTATTCGAGGATCTAGATGTACAAATGATAATTCATTCCACGTAACTTTTTTCCCCCTCAATTGTTTATCATAACTCCCCCTCATGTTAGAAAAACTAACTTGCTCCCTCAACGGAAAACTCACCTTTGTGTGTTATGGTATAAATCAAAATATACACCGCACATCAATAATAATAAGATGGAATTATTTTTTTACTGATCCTAAACCACTTGTGAGGGGAGAATGTAATATACTTTCGTATATAACTGTAACGACCCGGTCTGTCATTACGTAGAATCTGCATTATAATTACTGTTAATGACTTGTCATAGATTGATTATACTGTTGTTGATGTGTTAGAGTTGGCAGGCTTGAAATCGAATGGTTGTAGTGAGAGTTCAGTCACTTAGTCTTTAAAAATAGCCGTAAAGTTGGAAAAGTCAACTGAGAGTTAACTTATTGGTAAACAACCTCGGAATGCGTATTTTATGGCTCGAATAGCTTCGTTAGGTGATTTGGGACTTAGGAGTGTGTTCAACATAATTTTGTGATGTCCGGTGTAGAATTAGGCTTGAATTGGCGAAAGTTAGTTTTTGGCAATTTCCGGTCGTCAGTGGAAAACAAGATATCGGGGTCGGAATGGAACTCCGACAGTTGGTACAGGTTCGTAATGTCATTTTGGATATGTATGCAAAATTTCAGTTCAATCGGAGTTGTTTTGGATAGTTTCGGCATCGTTGGT
The DNA here is from genome assembly GCA_005239495.1 of Nicotiana undulata. Lineage (NCBI taxonomy): Eukaryota > Viridiplantae > Streptophyta > Magnoliopsida > Solanales > Solanaceae > Nicotiana > Nicotiana undulata. The sequence continues at coordinate 9,941 of ML289911.1, read as the reverse complement.
GGATTTTATAAATTTCAAAGTTCTTAGGCTTGAATCCGATGTGATTTTGGTGTTTTGATATTAGTTTTGGTGTTCCGTGGGTGCAACTAAGTTTGAATGATCATATGTGACTTGTTAGTAGGTTTGGTTGGGGTCTCAAGGGACTCGGAATTGATTTCAGGTGATTAACGGACTCTTTTGGACTTAGAAAATAGCAATTTTTGCTGGTGTGTTGCAGCTATAATTTTCTTCTATGCGATCGCGGAGTGTTGTATGCGATCGCATAGGTCAGTTGGTGAAGCCCAGAAAAAGAATGCTTTGTGCGATCGCAGGTGTAGAGATGCGATCGCAGAGTAGAGGGAAATAAAGCAGTGCGATCGCGTAGGTGAGGTTGCGATCACACAAGGGAATTTGGGCGTGTGGGCTGTCAGAAAAAATGCACTGTGCGATCGCATGAGGAGGCCTGCGATCGCAGAGAAGGGGAAAGTTGTACTGTGAAATCGCTTGTGTTTGACCGCGATCGCGGAGAGTAAAAATCCAGGCAGTTATAAAATAAACCATTCGCGACCATTAACCCCTTTTACACCATTTTTGTACGGAAAAAGAGGTTTTGAGGCGATTTGAAGAAGGGAAATAATTGTTCTTCGTCGAGGTAAATATTTGGACCTTTAAAATTGATTATAGGTGATTAAGGAACATAATCACAGTGTTTAATTCATGAAAATCAGTAGAAAAAGGTGGGGTTAGGGCTTGAGATTATGAGACCTTTAGGGGTCGATTTGAGGGGTCAAACGAACTCTGATTTTAGCGTTCTTTATATGTACGGACTCGTGAGATGGTGAAGAACAATTTTGTATAAAAATTTCTGAGTTCCAAGATGCGGGCCCGGGGGTCGGGTTTTGACCGGTTTCGGATTTTGTACTCTTAAAATCAATACGTTTCAATTGGAATTCGTTCATTAAGCATAATTTGATGATAAAGGTCTGATCTTTATAGATTTGGAGCGCTTGGAAGTTGATTCGAGAGGCAAGCGTATTGCAGAATAGTTTTCGGGCTAGTTTGAGGTAAGTAATGTCTTTAAATCCTGTCCTGAGGGTATGAAACTCCGGACTATGCACCCTTTCACGGGTTTTAAAATGCAAATGTTGAAACTTTGGAGATATATTCCTTACTTAGGCGAATATTGAGCTGCGAAACCGATTTTTAAGCCTATGCTTGATTGTATATATATATATATATATGAATTAGGATGTAAGTCATGTTTGGGGCCTAGTGCCAATATGTTTACCCCTTGGGAGATGTTTTTACTATTTTCCTCACTGATATGTTATGATTTTTCACTCAGTCTTTTCTGTGAAATATTTTTGACACTCAGAGTAATTTGATACTATTTCTTGAAAATGAAACACTGTTTTTGGGTCGAGAACCCGGTATATTTATGGCCTGAAGGGCAAATTGAGAGTGTCTCACTGAGTGAGGCTACTGGCCTATATTGTGAGGATGTTATGATATGAGTGTGGATGTTGGCCAATATTGTGAGTGATTTATGCCATGATGTGGCTTGTTTATAGCGCTTGGGTTGTAGGAGCCCCTCCGGAGTCTGTACACCCCCCAGTGAGCACATGTACCTAATGAGTGATATTGCCTGCGGGGCTGATACTGAGTGACTGCGAGGTTGCCTGATGGGCAGAGTGACTGTGAGGTTGCCTGATGGGCAGAGTGACTGCGAGGTTGCCTGATAGGCAGAGTGACTGTGAGGTTTCCTGATGGGCAGAGTGATTGTGAGGTTGCCTGATGGGGTGATACTGAAAGAAATTGTTACGAGATATGATTATGGCCCGAGGGCCAGTTTTATGAAGATTTTTACTGAGTTTTCGAACTATGATTTACTTCGTTTTCAAACTGATTTTTACTGAGAATTTTACTAAGATATACTGATATTACACTTGTTTCAAAGGATTTCTGGAAACGGATTTTTGGAACTCATGTATTTGATGAATACTATCTGGTGACTTGGCGTTTTACTGGCTTTTATGAATTGGTGTATCTGTACTGTGTGTTTTATAATTCTCAGATTGTGATTTTTTTTCATTACTACTAAGTTGGTGTACTCATAAGACTCCATGTGCCTCTGTGCACAGATCCAGGTGATGGTCCGGAGCAGTAACTGTCTGTGCTCGTAGCAGCAGTTCACGGGAATTCGAGGTAGCTGTCAAGCGTCCACAACTTCTCCATTTCCCTTCCTTATTTGTTTTAGTATTTCATTCCTAGACTACATTGAGATATTAGTAGAGTTTATTTTATTCGTAGATGCTTATGACCATGTTGACTACAGTCTTGAGAGGTTTTGTTTAGAGTTATTTAGACTATTATTGGGGCGCTAAAACTTAAATGAATTATTATTTTTCTACGTTTCTATTTTTATTGAAATGTGCCTTATTATAAATCGAACAAATGCGTAGTGATGTGATGGTTGGCTAGCCTAGTTCCACGATAGGCTCCATCACGACCTGTTAGGATTTGGGGTCGTGACAAGTTGGTATCAGAGCTCTAGGTTACATAGGACTCAACGGTCATGAGCAGGTTTAGTAGAGTGTTGCGGATCGGTACGAAGACGTCTGTACTTATCTTCGAGAGGCTGAAGAACCCTTAGGAAATATTCCACATTCTTGAATTCTTATCGTGTGAATCCATCTATTCAGCCAAAAGCGTAACTCTTTGAATTCCTTTCATGTATTAGAATGCGCACGCGAGCGCTTGGTATCAGTTGTGCATCAGTGGCTTGTGACTTCCATGGGTGAGATCTGATTTTTAACATGTTAATACTGGGCCAGTCGGAAGGACTTGAGGCCGGATTTTGTCTGTGGCTTGAGTGTTGAGATTTCATTTGGGTGAGCACATGTGTTGGGGGACTTATATGTCCGTTTGTGTCCTTATTGATGGAACTTTGTGACTAGATGACTATATGGTGAGTGTGATCGGATAGTTAGATGTATTCAGGTTGTTTGATTGTGACCAAAATGAATTGGCGGGATATGTGGCAAGAATTATTGAGTAATTGACTTCTGTATTGAGTTAGAATATGACTTCGAGTTATGAGTATTGAAGGACCTCTCGTGTAGTTTAGTTGTGGAGTGAAGTGGGTTTTCCTGTTATGTTCTTAGTTCGTGTGATGTCTTTTGAGCTGACCAATGCTCCAGTAGCATTCATGTATTTTATTAGCGGTGTATTCAGGTAGTGATTGCACTCCTTTGTTATTGTATTTATTGATGGCATCCTGTCGTACGCACGTGGCCAGGGATAGAATACTCGGGATTTGATGATGGTATCACAAGGATATAGGGAGGAGAAGCTTTGTGCGAAGTTCTCCAAGTGTGAATTTTTGGCTCAAATCAGTAGCATTCTTGGGACACATGGTGTCCAGTGAAGGTGTCCATGTGGTCAGACGAGTGTGAGTAGAGCTTCTAGAAGCTCAAGATTCCTCGACCACAACTCCAGTGTTAGTATTGCCATCAACTTCATGTTTTTATACCGCTTATTGTGATTTCTCGAGGGTAGGCATTAGTTGTATTATGATGTAGGAGGGTAAAGCGACTAAGTAATAGCTATGATCTTCGGAAGTGCATAGAGAGATATCAGTTGAGGCTAAGCAGGCAGGGGTATCTCCTGCGGGTTGTCCCGAGGTGTGTGGTCCTTATGTTGATCTGTAGTAAGTTTCTACCAGTAAATGATGTATGTTGTAATTTGAGTTTAGATTGCTTGTGGAAGTTGGCATGACCATTTCAATGGTGGATGCGAGATTTGTATTCGATTTGAGGGTTAGATGGTTTGGGTAATATGAGCTTATGAAGGATCTAGTTGAATCTCACCATAGTATGGTGGCAGTGATAGCGTATGGGCATTGTGAGTTAGTGTTTGTCTTGATCCTTGGATTTGAGCCAAATGGGGGAGTTCGTTATTGATAAGCTGATTACACGATTATGTGTTGTATTGGTTTCGGTTCGAGGTATGTTGGTGAATCAGTTATGACCTACAGAGGTGGAGTCTGGTAATGACTCGAGTGATGGAAATTTCTTCGATACAAGCTGTAATGTAGTTTACGGATAGTGGAATTCATTGAATGATGGAGTTGTACTGGTAAGTGTAGAGTGTGCAATGTATGAGTGTGCTTGTTGTTTTAAGGGTGTGGATTACTTTCCTAGTATGTGGATTGCAAGCGGGGTCAGACCGTTTTGTTTACTTGGTTAGTGTAATTGAAATTGCGTAGAGTAAATGACATTCGAGAAAGGTTCAGACGGATTCAAGGTTATATGTAGCGATAGAGGATCTTCAAGGTGTGAGAAGGGCTAGAACTGAGATTTACGGGAAAGGTGTAAAGGCTTGTGGTGTATTTGCATTATCATGGATTCTATCCATCAGTATCAGAGAAGAGAAGGTAATGACTTTAAATTCACATGAAGTCTCTTCAGGGTAAGTATTTCTAATGTGGTGCTTTGGGGATATTTGAGAGAGTATTCAGCGGCTTATGAGCCTTATAATGTATATTTTATGCTCGGGTTTCGTGCGGTGAGTTGGGATAGAGAATTGCGGTCTTATGGAAAGAATAAGTATCAATTCGAAGGTAAGTCAGAAGGAACTTGGATAAATAGGACAGCTTGGTAGTACGCCGGATCGACATGATAAGGGATATGGTTAGTTATTTTGGTTTTTATAAGGTAATGAGTTGTTACAGGTGTTTCTTAGCAATTCTCTTGGAATGGGTGGCATGCGTAGCTTGGTTGAGTTAGAAGGATTCAGTCCTGACGGTTTGGTGTTGTACAAATGTGATTCGGGAGTTCTTGATGATTTCTACCACGATTAGAGATGTATATTATTACTGGTGTGAGGGCCATGTGATGTATATTGATTTTTCTTCTAAATGGGATCAATAGAAAGTTCTTGGCTAGTTGGGTACGTAGTTGTTTTTTGCTAGGAAGGGATCATGAAGTTCTCATATTTATCATATGATTGCATGGCATATGTGGTATTTTGTGCATAGTGGAGAGTGGCATACGTGAGGTCACGGTTCAGTTATGGAAGGAAGGCCAGAACTGGCAGTTTCAGATGATTAGGTAAAGGATACCACTATTGGGTGGCTGGATGAGAGTATACATTCATAAAGGACAATGTGTTTAAGGCAATGTGTTTGAGTAAGGGTGCATCATTGGTGTTACGGCGCTCTCTTGTTGGATCGACTGCCGATATTCAAGTTTGTTGGTGGCACAGAAGAATTATAGGAGTATCCCCGTGGAATGATTGAGTATTAGAGACATGTTATATATTCGAGTGGTGGAATTGGGATCAGATATAGTAATTGGTGCGCCTCATGGATTTTTGAGACTGGGAGTTTTCATGAACATTGTAGTTGTGAACTACGAGGATGTGAGCAAAGCTAGTCAAGTGTTAGTATATGTCATGATTCAGTCGTTATGAACGTTCGGAGAGTTATCTACCTGTTGTGGGTGACCAGAGTTGACTTAGAGTTATTGGTAGGCCAGTATGGGTGTTGCACGATTGAGACGTATTGGTTATGTTCTTTATGGTTCGGGTGGCATGGTATCGTCCGATTTTCCCGTGGTTATGGAAATGCACTTTTAGTAATTGATGTCGAATTTCACATGGTAATGGATTTTGAGCAGGGTGGCTTGGAGTATTTCATGTGGTCCAGCAGTTGGATGGGATCACACTTTGTAGCAAAGTTAAGTAGAAGGATGATCCTTGGTGTAGGAATTGTGTGATATGGTTTCATGATGTGTATCAGGCTTTTAGCATGATGTGGTAATGGCAAGAGTAATGATAGGATAACCCTCTCGTGTGATTCTTCTCTATTTTATGAATTGAGCTCTTAGGATGTTGTTATTGAGTGGACGAGTTGCACAAGTTATGGCTCTGGATGGTATTGATGTTGATCGAGCGAATGGTTGTTGGTTTCTACGTGTTTCTTTCATCACCGGCACCATATGAAGGTGTTAAAGCAATGCTTTGTTTGATAAGAGGTTATTTACCGGTGTTGGGTTGTTATGAGCAGCGATTGGGATTAGGAGTCATTGCTATGAGCGTTGAGTCATGCGGTATATTATGTGATTTCATCTTGTGTTGCGGATATGGCTAGATACATCGTGTTCAGACTATTTTAGCTTATAGTTGTGGGATTAGAACTTGTAAATCATTTCAGAAGTGGAAATTTAGTTCTAAGGTTTATGGGTCAGGATCAGACTTCGAAAATTTCAACTGTGTTGTGCTATTAGACCTATATGGGGTAAGGTGACATGGAATCACCTACGAATATGTGCATGGTAGGTTACACAACAATTTTGGTGGTGTTTGGAACAACTCTAGGAACGTTCGAGGATGAACGTGTGTTTAAGAGGGGGAGAATATAACGACCCGGTCTGTCGTTACGTAGAATCTGCATTATAATTACTGTTAATGACTTGTCATAGATTGATTATACTGCTATTGATGTGTTAGAGTTGGTAGGCTTGAAATCGAATGGTTGTAGTAAGAGTTCAGTCACTTAGTCTTTAAAAATAGTCTTAAAGTTAGAAAAGTCAACTAAGAGTTGACTTATTGGTAAACGACCTCGGAATGCAGATTTTATGGCTCGAATAGCTTCGTTAGGTGATTTTGGACTTAGGAGTGTGTTCAGAATAATTTTGTGATGTCTGATGTAGAATTGGGCTTGAATTGGCGAAAGTTAGTTTTTGGCAATTTCTGATCGTCAGTGGAAAACAAGCTATCAGGGTCGGAATGGAACCCCGACAGTTGAAAGAGGTTCGTAATGTCATTTTGGATATGTCTGCAAACTTTTAGTTCAATCAGAGTTGTTTTGGATAGTTTCAGCATCGTTGGTGAATTTTAGAAATTTCAAAGTTCTTAGGCTTGAATCCGATGTGATTTTGGTGTTTTGATGTTAGTTTTGGTGTTCCGAGGGTGCATCTAAGTTTGATGATCATATGTGACGTGTTAGTAGGTTTGGTTGGGGTCCCGAGGGGCTCGGGATTGATTTCGGATGATTACCGGACTCTTTTGGACTTAGAAAATAACAGTTTTTGCTGGTGTGTTGCAGGTATAATTTTCTTCTATGCAATTGCGGAGTGTTGTATGCGATCGCATAGGTCAGTTGGTGAAGCCCAGAAAAAGAATGCTCCGTGCGATCGCAGGTGTAGAGATGCGATCGCAGAGTAGAGGGAAATAAAGCAGTGCGATCGCGTAGGTGAGGTTGCGATCACACAAGGGAATTTGGGCGCGTGGTTGATACTGAGTGACTGCGAGGTTTCCTGATAGGCAGAGTGATTGTGAGGTTGCCTGATGGGTAGAGTGACTGTGAGGTTGCCTGATGGGCAGAGCGATTGTGAGGTTGCCTGATGGGCAGAGTGATTGTGAGGTTGCCTGATGGGCTGATACTGAAAGAAATTGTTACGAGATATGATTATGGCCCGAGGGGCAATTTTATGAAGATTTTTACTGAGTTTTTGAACTATGATTTACTTCGTTTTCAAATTGGTTTTTACTGAGAATTTTACTGAGATATACTGATATTACACTTGTTTCAAAGGATTTCTGTAAACGGATTTTTGGAACTCATGTATTTGTTGAATACTATCTGGTGACTTGGCGTTTTACTGGCTTTTGTGAATTGGTGTATCTCTACTGTGTGTTTTATAATTCTCAGACTGTGATTTATTTTCATTACTACTGAGTTAGCGTACTCATAAAGACCCCTTGTGCCTTTGTGCACAGATCCAGGTGATGATCCGGAGCAGTAGCTGTCTTTGCTCATAGCAACAGTTCATGGGATTTCGAGGTAGCTGTCCAGCGTCCACAACTCCTCCATTTTCCTTCCTTATTTAGTTTTAGTATTTCATTCCTAGACTACATTGAGATATTAGTAGAGTTTATTTTATTCGTAGATGCTTATGATCATGTTGACTCTAGTCTTGGGAGGTTTTGTTTAGAGTTATTTAGACTATTATTTGGGCGCTAAAACTTAAATGAATTATTATTTTGCTACATTTCTATTTTTATTGAACTGTGCCTTATTAAAAATCGAAAAAATGCGTAGTGATGTGATGGTTGGCTAGCCTAGTTCCACGATAGGCGCCATCACGGCTTGTTAGGATTTGGGTTCGTGACAATAACGTATATCAAATTGATATATATATATATATATATAACTTTGTTCTCATAAGCAATTTTTTATTATTTAGTGGAGTGTGATGACCCAAAAGGTCATCTTACGTAATTTAAGCTATATCTGTGTTCCGAGGCTCCGAGAGCCTCCGTTAGTCTCACCTCGATATGCGTGCGCATCCCGGGCGTGTAGCCGGGAAGGTATTATGTGAAAATTGGATAAAAATGAGTTTTGATAATTAATAAATGAATATAGTTGACTTTGGTCAACATTTCTGGTAAACGGACCCGGACCCGTGATTCGACGGTCCCGGAGGGTCCGTAGGAAAATATGGGACTTGGGCATATGCCCGGAATCGAATTCCGAGGTCCCAAGCCCGAGAAATGAATTTTTAAAGAAAATTGTTTTCTGAAAATAATAAAGGATTTTGAAAATGAATAATTATGTGAAAACCGTGTTGCCGGGCCCGTATTATGGTTCCGGAGCCCGGAACAGGTTTATTATATGTTATGTGACTTATCTGTGAAATTTGGTGTAAAACGGACTTGAAATGACGTGATTCGGATTAAAAATGGGAAATTTAGAAGTTTATGAAGTTTAAGAAATTTCTAAGAGTTTTGAGGTTTAATTCCGTGTTTTTTATGATATTTTGATGATTTAAAAGCTTGAACAATCCATAGGATGTATTGGGAGACGTGTGTGTTTTTGGTTTTGAGACCCGAGGGCTCGGTTGAGTTTCGGGGGGCTAACGGGATGGTTTCAAGTTGGAAAATCTGGTGTAGGCTCAGTTTTCTGGTGTCTGGTGCGGGCTTCAGTGCGATCGCACATGAAGCCCTGCGATCGCATAGGCTTAAGGGGAGAGGTGGTTAGATTGCTCTATGTGATCGCATAACCCCATCCGCGATCGCATAGAGGGGCAGTGTACCTGGGTGGGGGCTGGGTAACTTGTCCGCGATCGCAGTATTATAGGTCCAGGCTTCAGTGCGGTCGCATGCCTTATCCTGCGATCGCACCTCACAGTATCCCTGACCCTATGCGATCGCACACCCTTTTCCGCGGTCGCATAGAGTTATTTTGCCCAGCTATTTTATAATTCCAAAATAGTCTTCATTACGGGAATTCTTCCAAATTTCAACCTCTCCTCCATCCCCAACCTCCATTTTCGAGACTTGAGTCTA
>ML289910.1:0-16882 GCA_005239495.1 Nicotiana undulata | reverse complement strand
GTCACACCAGCTGCTGTGCACCAGCAGTGGTTTTTGCTGGTTTTTGGCCTCGCGCAGGGTCCGAGAGGCACCTAGGCCTACCCGGGCCCCCGTCCAAATATACCAACAAGTCCTAAATCACTAAGCGAACTCGCTCGAACTTTCAGAATACGAAAAACAACAGCGGAACTCGAATCAAACCCCAAAACTTATTTAATCAACTCGTAGGAACTTAAAATTCAAGAATTCATTTCAAATACGCCGAACCGGCCTAAACTGCTCGGAATGGCATCAAACTTTGCAGATAAGTTATAATTGACACCACGGATCTATTTCCGGTCTCGGAATCTCTCTCGGACCTCGGGAACATCACATCGCTTTCCAAGCCACATTTCAAATTCTTTAAAACTTCAAAATCTCATTTTGATTCGAAACCACTCATTTCAAGTCCGTTTTACACCAAATTTCACAGATAAGTCACGTAACATATAATAAACCTGTTCCGGGCTCCGGAACCATAATGCGGGCCCGGCAACACGGTTTTCACATAATTATTGATTTTCAAAAATCCTTTATTATTTTCAGAAAATAATTTCCTTTAAAACTTCATTTCTCGGGCTTGGGACCTCGGAATTCAATTCCGAGCATATGCCCGAGTCCCATATTTTCCTACGGACCCTCCGGGACCGTCAAATCACGGGTCCGGGTCCGTTTACCAGAAATGTTGACCAAAGTCAACTATATTCATTCATTAATTATTAAAACTGATTTTTCATCAACTTTTCACATAATAGCTTCCCGGCTACACGCCCGGGCTGCGCACGCATAATGAGGTGAGACTAACGGAGGCTCTCGGAGCCTCGGAACACAGATACAACTTAAATTATGTAAGATGACCTTTCGGGTCATCACATATTCTTTAGTAGTTCGTGAATTGTGACTCCAAACCCTGGGTAGCTAGATATTAGTATTAGCTTCAAGTTTCGTTTCAGTATTTCGCACATTATTCTGGATTCATTTATTGATTAGTTTTGATCTCGTATTATGTTTTTAATTGTTTTAAATGTGGAATCTCTCTAACATTGGCTTGCCTAGCAAGTATGGTGTTAGGCGCCATCACGATCCCGAGGGTTGGGAATTTGGGTCGTGACAACTACACTTCCTTACTACTCTTTTGGTGTACTTAGAGGCTTCGTATACATGTTGTGGTTGTATATTGGTGTTGGGAAATTCAAAAACTAGAAATGTTATATTTGGACCACATGTTCCACTTTAAACTATGAGTGGGTAATATATTTTGGGAATTATAAACGATACCGCTAGTGGTAATGGAACTGGTGTTGATTATGAAATCCTCTCAACATTTAAATAATGGAATACATCTCCACTCTATTCATGGGAAGGATCGGGTAGAAAGTATCTAGCAGGCTTGCTTGACCGGGTTATCTTGGTTGAGAATCGGTCATGATTATCGAGGTCGGGGCGTGACAAAGAAGACATCATCGTGGTGGACAGTTTCAAGGCCATTCAGAGGCTAAATAGGTGCATACCCGCCCTGGGCCGGTTCATTTTGAGATCCTCAGACAAGAGCCATTGATTTTGTCACGACCCAAACCGGTAGACCGCGGCGGATGCGCGAGTACTACCTTTCGAACATCCTTAAGCATGCGTTTAAGATATAAACATGAATAACATACGCGAGGGAATCCTGTCCAAAAGACATATATACATATACATGCAGAATAGAGTAGGGCGAGCCATCCGGCTGCTATAGACAATTATATACCCAAAACTGAAAGCTGACAAGGCAACATAATATCCAACTATACATAACTGTCTACATACCTCTAGTAGAATATACAAGTGTACAAGGACGGGCTGGGCCATGTCATACCCATATATGTATACAAGCATATCGTACCAAAATGAAAAGCATCTCTAGATCAAGTGGAGCAAGCCAACTCTCGCTGATTAAGGATCTTAAGAAAGGGGACCCTCAGCTTGCCTACTTGCCTACCTGCACCTGCAGGTATGAAACGCAGGCCCCGGGAAATAGTGTGTCAGTACAAATAATATACTGAGTATGTAAGGCATAAAAATCAGTACACAAAAGACATAGATGAAACATGGAATAAAGAATTCTTCATGCAGTCTAAATGACTTGTAAATCCTGAAACATTTATAATGTTATGCACATGCGTGCAAATGTCGTGTCATGCATGGTTATAGGTGTACATAACATCATCAAGCCTCTGAGACCATCCCATCATATCATCTCGGCCACTGTGGGCAAAATCATCAACATATACCAGCTGATCGGGTGGTGGTGCGTAACGCCATAACCTTTCCCATATCCCATAAACATATATTATACATATATATGCGTATATAACTCCATCTCGTCATGAGTCAATGTAAATGAATCCAATGCCTGATAAGTATGTGAATAAAATCTTTCGGAGTGTCATAAGACCATTATCAACTTACGTATTTTCTGAGACCTATGAACAGACGAAAGAATAATAATACTTATTGGAAAACAAGAATATACGCATCTCTGGCATTTCTACGAATGAGTAATTTATGGAAGTTGTGCATTTGCTCGTTTCGTTTGTGTCGTATAGATCATGCAAAAAAGAAAGAAGGATAGCCTTAACATACCTGGAGTAAGAAAAAAATTGTATGATATTCTTGAGACGGATTGCACCGTACTCCCTTAGAATTGCAAAATTCCATTGTTATTACGCGGTGCAATTTCATATGAATTTATTACAAATTTAAGAACTGTCGTCGCTATGAAGTCTCATACGAACTTCAAAATTCCCTCACCTTCATTCCTCTTCTTTCCTTTCTATATAATTCCTTGCAACAAATGAATTTGATAACCTTACTTGTTAAAATATCTGTTTGAATTAGAGCCCTTGTTATTCTTTAAATGGTTGAAAGAGACGTAGTTTCAGATTGCATCATAACTAGAATCTTTGCCATTCTTTAAATTGTTAAAAGATACATATCTATCTTTGAATTAAAAGGCCCTATGTTGAATATTTCCACCTAACCCATAATGACTAAGAGTCATATGGTTCGGTAGTGTCTTGCTGCCACGTGGGGGTGGGGGTGAGGTGGTTTTAATCTTTATCCATAACTCATTAGTTAATTAGGTAATATCACGTTACCCAATAATTAACCAATTTCCCACATAACTAAGAATTATCTCAACTTACTTAAAATACTACTCACTTTTAACATACCTTGTACACCTTACCATCATGGTCATGTAGTACCTTGTATGACACTAGTCCATAAATATTGGGTATTATTGTTCGTACCGTATTTTACCCCCGAATCGACAACCTTCAACGAAACTCCTTTTCTTTGATTCGCTTACCCTTTTTCTTTCACAACACTTACTTATTGCTTGATATAAATATCATAAATGCTTCTAATCTCAAGAAAATCTCATCCCCGAGTCTACGTCAATTAACTGAAGACGAAACTTTAACGTACGAAAAATGCGAGATGTAACGGGTTCTTCTCATTATTGAAGAAGAAAAATAACTTTTCTTGGACCCGGAGTGCCAACAAGCTTTAAAGAACTCAAACGGTACCTTTCGAGTCCACCCTTCCTCCATACTCTGAAGGCAGACGAGCAGTTGTACCTTTGCTTGGCGGTATCCGAGGTAGCGGTAAGTGGAGTCCTAGTTCTAGAAGAGGAAGGTACACAATTTCTTTTTTTTTATTATATTAGTTGAACCCTAGGAAAGGCCGAAATAAGGTATCTTCACCTAGAAAAAATGGTGCTCGCTTTTCTAAGCGCCTCCAGAAAGTTAAAACCGTACTTTCAGTGACACCACATATGTGTCATAATCTCTTACCTACTAAGGAACTTTATGCACAAAAATCCAAACTTTCAGGACGATTGGTCAAATGGGGCACAAAAATTAGCAGGTACGAGACCGAATATCAACCTGCCATCAAATCACAAATTTTTGCTGTCTTCGTGGCCGACTTTACGTCGGCCTTAATACCCGAAGTCGGAAGAGAATTGTTGTTAACCTCGGGCATTTCCTCGGAAATTTGGACGCTCTTTACGGACGATGCTTCGAACACAAAGGGGTCTGAACTCGGCATCTTGATGTATCCCCCTACGGGTAACATAGTTAGGAAGTCTACGGAACTGTGAAATTGACTAACAATGAGACCAAGTATTAGGCCATGATTGCAGGTCTTGAATTAGATAAAGCCTTGGGGACTAGGTGGTCGAAGCTCAGTGTGATTCCCTCCTTGTGGTAAATCAAGTCAATGGGGCGTTGGAAGTAAAAGAGGAACGAATGCGAAGGAATTTAGACAAATTGCAGGTAATGCTGCATCGATTAAAGGAATGGACCCTATAGCACATGCCCCGAGATCAAAATAGCGAGGCTGATGCTCTAACTAAATCAGGGTCATCGGTTGATGACGATGAATTTAGTTCGATAATAGTCGTACAATTCATAAAATTGGTAGTAGAAGAAGGCCATGTCGAAATAAACTCAACGAGTTTAACTTGGGATTGGAGAAACAAGTACATAGATAATTTGAAGACTAGGAAGTTGCCCCAGGATCCTAAAGAATCAAGAGCTTTGTGCACAAAGGTGGCCAAGTTTAGCCGGTCCAGAGGTACTCTATTCAGAAGAGAATTCGACGGCCCGCTTGCAATATGCTTTGGGTCGAGAAATGTCTTGAGGAAAGTTTACGAAGGCACTTGCAGGAACCTTTCGGGGGGCGAAATCTTTGGTTCGTAAAATAATCATGGCCAGCTAATACTAGATCGAAATGGAGAAAGATGCGAAGGACTTTGTACGAAGATGCGACGGTTATCAGAGATACGCACCGATGATCCTTCAAAATGGAGAGATACTACATTCGCTCTTGTCCCCATAGTCATTCATTAAGAGGAGAATGGAAAGCGTCGGTCCCCTTCCATGGGCACCTGTTTAGGACCAATTCATACTATCTATGAACGATCATGTTTCTAAATGGGTCGAAGCTCAAGCTTTCAAGAAAGTCCAGGAAAATGAAGTCATTGACTTTATTTGGGACCACATAGTATGTCAGTTCGGGATACCGGCCGAGATAGTGTGTGACAATGGGAAACAACCGGCAACAAGGTAAACAAGTTTTTTGAAGATCACAAGATCTTATCAACACCCTATCACCCTAGTAGGAACAGACAGGCAGAATCGACAAACAAGACCATACTTCAAAACCTAAAGAATAAATTGACTGATGCCAAAGGGAAATGGAAGGAAATTCTGCCTGAAGTCTTGTGGGTATACCGTACAACTTTGAAATCTAGTACCTCGGCCACCCCATTCTCGTTAGTCTATGGTGTCAAAGCATTGATACCCATTGAACTGGGGGAACTGAACCTTAGGTTTCGATATAAGACCGAAGAATCAAACAGTGAGGCTATGAGCACGAGCCTGGAAATATTGGATGAAAAACGAGAATCCACCCTAGTCTAGGTGGCTGCCCAGAAACAGCGGATAGAAAGATATTACAACCGAAGGGCCAACCTCCAACACTTATAGACCGGGGACTTGGTTTAAGAAAAGTAACACTGCATACCCGACACTTGAATGAGGAAAAGTTGGGACCGAATTGGGAAGGACCATATTGAGTCATCGGAATAATCGACAAGGATTCATACAAACTCGAAGAGGGAAACGATTCACAGCTACCAAACAATTGGAATGCGATGCACTTAAAATGGTACTACTTCAAAGTTACGATCTTATTTACTTTTTTATAATATTATGAATCGGGATAACACTTGCAAGTAACAACCAAAGGAGAATGTGACTATTAGGTCTGAAAGCACGCGTTGCACTCTTCTTCCTTTGAACCGATTTTGTCCCAAATAGGTTTTACGACAAGGTTTTTAACGAGGCAACAATAAATCGCTCTAACTTAGATTCGAAGGTTGGTTGTAAATTAGAGTCAATAATCAAATCAACAATATCTGATCCTTCTCAAGATTGACCTCAAATACTAGCGGCCATCACCCTCGGGTTAAGGTTTCTTAGCAAGAAAAGAAGGAAACTTTGTACTTGAACATCTTAGGCTCAGTGATTAGGATTTATTGTAAGGGCTAAACGGTCAAGCGAACTGTTCCCGCGTAGGATACTTTGGCCATAATACAAGCTTTTACACGCTTTTGATCAAGTACTTTACACCGAGAAATGAAAGAAAGTTTCCAGCTTGATATTTCGTATTTTGCCTCTTAAAGGATCGAGCCTAAGGGCTATCCCTGTTTGGGGACTATCGAGCCCAAGGGCTATCCCAACTCGAGGAGTGTCGTCCAAAATAAGTTCGGGTAACTCGGGCTATTAAATCCCGGAGGCACAAAACCTATTAGGTAGTGCCTAAACCCAAAAGGCTACGACCACCCTAAAGAATGGCTCGCAGACGTCCGAAGCTCGTGATCAAAACATCAGGCCTTCGTAAAAATTCAAAACCTGCTAAAAGGTTACCCTTGGCAAAAGCATTGTCTAAAATCACTTAAGCATCTTGGAAATACTTTTGGTCACTTTGAGTTTTCAAAGCTTCGATCAAATTAAGTTGCATCAAAATTAGGCTCTGTTCAGACCTCCGCAAAGCAAACGGCTTATTACTACATTTGGTTCTATGCTAAGGAATTGAAAATATTTGCAAGAATAGAAATTATGAAAAGATGCTAAAAAGGTAGAGACTCGAAATTGCCAAAAATGGAAATTTTATATATTGCGGAATGTCATTACAAAGGCACCAACAAAAATGGCCTCAAAATAACCAAAAATATATACACAACCCAAAAACTAGAAAAAAGGTTATAAGGAATTCATGCATGATCTTCACCAGGGCTCGATTCGTCACCAGAACCGTCGGAGCCTTCGGAACCCTCCGCACATTCGGGCTCAGATAGTTTCTTCACCTCGACCTCAAGATTTTTTTCCTCTTTGATATCGACCGACAAGTCGAATCCTCAGGCATAGATCTCTTCGCGGGTCTCCCTTCGAGACAACCGCCTCATATATTCAACATTGTTCTTCAGGCGGTCCTCAACTCTTCTACATCGGCCTTATACTAGGCCACCATCTCTTCGACATCTGCGGAGGTTGTGTCCAACTTGGACTTTATTGATTCGTATTCCTTATCGAGGGCGTCCCGTCCTGTTACAAGCTTACAATCCCAAAATCAGTAGTACAAGCCGAGCTCAATTGCACTCGAAGATCGTCATTCAGTTGGGACCGCTAGTTGGATTTCTCCTTCGCTACCTGAAGCTGAACCTCTATCTATGCAAACTATTCTTGGGCGATTTCCTTCTCCGAAGACAACCGTTCCATTATGCTTTTCCATCGATCACCCATGGCTTGGACCTCGTTCATTTCAACTCGGAGTTGGGCGGTCAGTTCGATTCTGCTGGATCTGTGAGGTTTGGTCGTTAGTCGCAATGACCAGTTCCTCATTTCTAACTTCAAAGACCTTTACCATTTTGACCAGGTCAGCATGTTCCCCCTTCAGGGTCGAAGCTTCCTTATGAGCCCTATCCAGCTTGGCTTGAAAGTCTTTGATGGCCCAGTCTTGTTGCTCGCTGAGGAGCTTCTACATATCCTTTTTTTGAGCCTGCTCTTTGACCTCGAGCTCGAGCTGATTGACCTTAACTCAGTACCTGAGGAAGTTCTCATGATGAAGTACTGAGGCCTGCGAAATAAGAAACATAAAAACCTAAGTAAAATTCAAAAAGGTGTAATGCTGCCTTACCTGGTTCAACGCTTGCTATCCGTCATTGAAAAGGAACGACATATTGACCTTGTTCATCTTTTCATGGTCCTTCTCGGTCACCAGGCATCAAAGGTAGCTGGCTGCACTCATGGGGGAAGATAGAACCCAGACATCCTCCGGGACAGTAATAATATCGATCACTTACGACCGGGGTCCACACTCGGAGCGAGGAATTGATTAATTAGTTTTGGGCTCGAACTCCCACTAGCTTCCGAAGATGTATCCTTATTCGGTACTTCCAGGTCACCCAGCCTAGAAAAATCTTCCAAAGTGGACGAGTCCACACCGTCAAAGAAATAATTAAAGGAATAATCTGTGCCATGGACCCCTTCATTAGACTCCCCTTTTCCTGCTTGGGCCTCCTCATGCATGGAATCGGTGTAGGAGGGCGTCCCCGCAATTTCTATTATATCGGTTGCTTTCTTCGGAATGGAGCCGACGTCTCGGGTGTCTCAGTCCCCGTGTCCATATAAGTTTCTCGAGTAAGAGGGAGGTTGGTCTCACGAATCTCCCTCTCGCCTACCTCCTGCTCCCGAGTGAGGGTCGATCCGTGGGCAATAAAAATATTACCTTCTTCGGACTCATCCCTGAACTGAAGAAGTTAATCAAAATCTGGCACCCGAGAGCTGGAACTCTTCTTGAGCTTGCGAGCCACTATTTTCTTTGGATTTACCTTAAATCTCGGGGAGCTCGAAGCCTTTATTTTTTTCTTCTCCTTTTCCTCTGCAACATCCTTGGGCTATCTTCTTATGAGGGGATCAACGGACGAGGACACGTCCTCGTCTCTTACTAAAGCCTATGTTCGATGGTTTTAGGCAAACCTACAAAAGAAGAAAGAAAGGTCAACATGATATAAGTTAAAATCATGGTAGTAACTATTTAGAGGAGGACCTTACCATGAGAACGAGCCTCCCATAGTCCCTTCAAACGTTTACGACATGCGCAATCGGAGTATGGAATATGTGAGAAGATGTCTTCGATCCACTCCTTAAGCCAGTGGATCACATTTGGTACCCGGGCAACAGTTTCACAACCACAAGCATGAATAATAAGAAAGAAAATGAAGGAAAGTGATACTTACGGAGATGCATTACACTTCTCAGGGAATTTCATGACTTCCGGATGGATCAAGTCTTCAGCCTTCACCCGAACAAAGCGTCACTCCCAACCTTGGTCTCGATCTTCATCAATTCTCGGAAAGAGGCCTTGCTGTCCCGGCAAGTAATCTTGATTAGTCCCCGTCGGAAAATTTAGAGGCTGTATAAATGGAGCAGGTGGTCAATGGTAAACCGACAAGACTAGGTGTTATTCACAAAATAACGAATGAGGATTACGGACCTCCATAGAGACGGATGGACTTGCCCGAGGCACACCTTGTATCTCTTACAAAAATCTAAAATGACTGGGTCCACCGGCCCAACATGAAGGGATAAGTGTAAAAACTTAACTACCCATCCACGTGGGTAGTAATAGCATCCTCAGCCCCGGACTACTACGACTTTACCTTCCCATTTACAGTCCTCTTGGACCACGGGAAGGACGTCCTCGGTAATTGATCATATGTACCTTGATTCTCCTTCACTCCAATCCTTTTTGAATGAGGGTTTCTTGACCTTAAAGTCGTCAGCAATAAAGCAGTCCCCAGGAATGAACATTTTCAAGGGAGACTCGGGAGCCGGTTTGGTGGCAGCCGACTCGATGGCACCCACTTCGGGAGCTGCTGTTTAAAAGGAAACTACTTCAGGAAATACTGCCTCAATACCGACAGCCGGTTGGGAAGATGAAGAGGAAACTTGTTGAGGAACTGATTTAGATGTTTTATCCATTGTTATCTGGAAAAGTTTGAAAATTTAAAGTAAGAATACGAAGGTTTGAAAGAACGAGTTTGAAGGATGACGAACAAAGTACGAAGATTTGAAGGAAATCTAGGTAAAAACCTAAGAACAACTATGAGAAATAAAATATCAAGGATGAAGATATGAAGGTTTGAAAAAGGTTGATAATATCTAAGGAATTCAGAGGAAGAAGCTTGTTCAGAAAGTAGGAAAGGAACAAGGGATAGAAGATTTTATAGGGGAGGTTCGCGTCGCTTCGCATTTGGAGGTAACCGGCCGATGGTTGTCACGTGTCTGAATCTAGAACAACGCGACTGATGGACGTTTCGACTTCTTCGTCATTTCTGTTGTAACGTACAAACGAAGGAACCAGAGAAGATCTATAATTTCTTGTTGTTTCGGAAGACCTACTCTCTGAGAGACAAGGGGACTATTTGTGTACGGGCAAAACTGAGGCTAATGAGCACCCCACTTTCCCGGTGGCGCAAACGAAGTGAGGACGTAACTATAAGGAATCAAAATCAAAGTTGGGAACCTCCCGTATCAAGGCCCAAACAAAACACCTTCCCCTTGTGACATCGAGACCATGCCCCCAGATTCGGTTCGAACTTCAGTACCTTGAAAAACATCGCCAAATTTCCACATACAATTAACAAAGGGTCGTGATATCCGTGCCTGACCAGATATCACGGCTTGAATCTCGGCCCCTATTGGAAGTAGATCAATGATTAGCGAAAAGGAAGATCTTTACCTTTCTTAGAATTGTACTTAGGGTAAAACACTATTACTATATAAAGGGGAAGTTTATTGTTCAATATACATTCTATAACACGCATACCAAGGCAATATATGTTTGTTTTCTCTATTTTTCTATATTTCCAAAATTTATTCAACTTTCTTGCTTTTGTTCATAAGTTATTCATAAGTGTTGGGTCCGAAACGACTGCAGGTTACTTGTTAAGCTCTTAACCGAGCCCAGATTCAATATCGCTACTGCTTTGATTGTTTATTCTATTTTTTATTTGCTTATCAAACGTCATTAATCATTTGCATCAGATTGGTCCAAATATCCTTAATATCGAGTATAAATTCAATTGTTATCCATTTTTAAGGTTAAACACTGGTATGATGCAGCCATTGAAAAATATGGATTGATTATTACGCAGAACGAAGATAACCTCTGGGTTAAGTGGGTCAACCACACATACCGAAAGCGATAGACAAGGTGGCAATATGAAGTGCCACATGATAGCAGTTGGTATTAGAAAAAGATTTTCTACACTACAGATAAGTTGGCAAGAGGATATGTTAATGATGGTTGGCTTACTCAGGCAGGGAAATACACATACAGGATTCAGGAGTGGATACAAATGGCTAAGAAGAAGTCTGGCACCATGGAAATGGAGAAGATGGGTGTGGAATAAACAAAATGTACCTAACACAACTTTATCTACTGGTTAACTATGCATAGAAGGTTACTATCAAAAGATAGGCTAGCTCGAATAGAGATTAGCCAAGACAGCTTGTGTGTGATATGTGGAATCTCCATATAAACTATCTCTCACTTATTCTTTGAGTGTCTGTTCTCCAAAGCTTTCCTAGAAGGGGTATTCTAGTGGTTGGAGATAGGCGTGAAGAATATGAAAATTGAAGGGCTATGGGACAAAGTGACCAGAAGTGTAAAGGACAAACTGAGAAGGGATGTTGCGTTAGTCATCATGGCAACACTGACCTACTTTATATGTAAAGGGAGGAACGAAGCACTATGGCATAGCAGGGTTCCACGGCCGCGAAGAGTATGCAATCAAGTAAGGAATGAAGGATTGAAATATCCCGAAGAACAATTTAAAAAAATTCAACAAAGTCTATATAGAACAAACATATCAAAAAAGGGAGAGGACGTGGTAGGAGGCTTTTTCAGAACTCATAAACTCTTAAATCTCTATACATCATAACTACCTCTCCACAATTGAAAATATGTAGTAGCACCCCTATTTACAATACTATGAACAAAAAAACTTATTACAATATGAATTTGGTAAATAAAACCTAACTAGACAAGAATTAGATAAACTAGAAATACCAAATTCTAGACGATGTAGGAATACTAATTAATCTTGGTTTAATTTCAGACAAGGAAGAGTGTAAATACCGGATGAATGAATTTTTGTTTCGATGTAAGACATGATAGAAAATAGATAGAGAATTTATATAACTAGAATAGCTAGTGATGGTTTATTTGTAAAAAAGCTCTCTAAAGTGTATTCTTCTTTTCTAGTGATTAATAAAGTTTTTGTTTAGCCAAAACATATACTGTAAAGTGTGTGTGTATATATACACACACACACGTTGTATTTCAAAGTATAATTTTATATAAGGATGTATATGAAGTTAATCTTGCACTCAGCAACATGATTACAACTACTAAGCTCCTCCGCGCATAGATGTTGACTGACACTAAGTGTAACGATCCGATCGGTTGTTTTGAGTACTATAGTGTCTTTCCCTTATTTACTAGTTATTATATGCTCAATTGATTGTGATGTGACTTGTCGGGATAGTTAGTTTGGTCATGTGAATGTTTCGGAATGAATTGGGACACTTAGTCCCAAGGTTGGAAGCTTCAGTTGAAAAAGTTGACCGGATATTGACTTATGTGCAAATGACACCAGAATACAATTTCAATGGCTTCGATAGCTCCAAATGGTGATTTTGGACTTAGGATTTTGTCTGAATATCGATTTGGGGGCCCGTAGATGATTACGGCTTGAAATGGCAAAAGTTTAAAAATTAGGTGTTTGGAGAATTGAGAAGTTTGACCGATAGTGACTTTGTGGTTAACGGGCTCGGATTTTGGTTCCAGAAATGGAAATAGGGCTGTTATGTCATTTATGACTTGTGTGTAAAATTTTAGGTCAATCGGAGATGATTTACTAGGTTTCGACATCGATTGTAGATGTTGAAATTCATTAGTTTTCATTAGGGTTGAACTAAGGTTCGATTCATGTTTTTATGTTGTTTGATGTCATTTGAGGCCTCGACTAAGTTCGTTTCATATTTTAGGTCTAGATGTTATATTTAGTTGAGGTCACGGGAGCCTTAGGCGGATTTTGGAGGGTTAACGGATCTAATTTTGAACATAAGAATTGGTTGAAGTGTTCTGGACTGGTGTGATCGCACCTGCGAGGGATTTGGTCGTAGATTTGCGACCGTAGAAGTGAGGGAATTGTCTTAGGTCTAACCTTTAAAATATTAGGAAGTGGTCTCAGGTGCGAGGTCATTTTCCGCACCTTTGAGGTCGCACATGCGGAGTTTAGGGCGCATGTAAGAAGCTTAGTGGGAGTGCAGGTACAGAGGAAGGTCCGAAGATGAAAACTCACATGTGCGCATATTTGATCGTAGAAGAGAAGGAAGGGGATTTCAGTGGAAACCGCAAAAGCAGAAGATTTGTTGCGCCTGCTATACCTCAGATGCGGTTAAGTGGGTCGTAGGTGCGAAAGCTCTGGCAGAATACATTTCGAAGGCGTTCCAAGATAACCATTTTGGGACTTCAAATGCTCAGTTGAGAGTGATTTTTTAGAGGAGATCCATGATAATTCTTGGGGTAAGCCACTTTTGATAATTCTCATTCAATAATATTGAATTTCCCACCTAGTTTACGTATTTTTACAGTTTAATTTTAGGAGTTTTGGACTAGGGATTAGAAAATAACAATTGAGGATTTGAGTGGCGATTTGGTATCGGAATTTGGTAAATTTGGTATAGTTGGACTCATGGTTGAATGAGAGTTCGAATTTTGTAACTTTTGTCGGATTGCGAGACGTGGGCCTCGATATTGACGTTTGAGTTGACTTTTTGACTATGATTAAGAACTTAGCATTTTTCATACGAACTTCATATATCTTGTGTTGATTGTATCGAATTGTTTGTGGCTAGCATTCAGAGGCCAATTCGCGAGACAATGGCTTATTGGAATAGAGATTTGCACGACTTGAGGTAAGTAACACTTCTAAGCTTGGTAATAAGGGTATGAACCCCTGAATATACTTGTTATGTGTTTGGTGTTAAGGTGACGCACAATCTAGGTGATGGGCGTGCATTGTGTGAATTATGATTCGACTAATTCTGTGGTACTGTGTAGTGACCTAATCTTGTTTCTATCCATAAAATTTATATGTGCTAGAGTAATTGAATTTTGATCCATGTTAGAAACCATGTTTAGTTTGTATGCTTATCATGTTAGGACCCACTGAGGTAATTTCTACTGTTAAGTTATCTGCTTAAATTGAAATTACATACTCAGTCATACTCATTCATTGGACATCATATCTCAGTCTCTGTTATCAATTGTCTCACAACATATTATCATTGTTTGGGCGGATTGGCATTAGATTTATGAGGCCAAGAGACTGGAGAGATTTATGACTGTGTGAGGCCGAGGGCCTGATTGTGAGGATTCTTATAGGATCGGGTTGCACGAAGCAACAAGTTTTATTGATTCAATCCATGATTGGATTATTTTAGCACTTGGACAAGTTCCGCCCCTCCGGAGTCTGACTAATTAGCAGTGAGTGCATGTACCTATTGAGTGCGAGTGCGAGTGCTGAGCGATTGGGAGGAATGAGCGACTGTAAAAATTGAGTGAATGGGAGTATTGTGGACCCATTCTCCCATTTACTGCTTATTATATGCTCAATTGTTGTGATGTGACTTTTCGCGATAGTTGGTTTGGTCCCGGAAATGTTTCGAAATGAATTGGGACACTTAGTCCCAAGGTTGAAATCTTAAGTTGAAAGTGTTGACCAAATATTGGTTTATGTGTAAATGTGTTACACCCCATGTTTTCGTACGTGAGAGTACATCGTAAGTCAATTGATGTAAGCTCAGAAATAAGATTCTACTTGATGGAATATAAAGTAAGTTAATCATGTTATATTGGAGGTTATAAATATTTAAGATCATGAATAACGAGTACCAAGAGGGTTGGAAAGCTTAGAAGCTAAACCAATTGAAGAAAATAAGTTTCGTCGAAAGTCGACGACTTTGGAATGTTATAACATGTACTTTAGGGTGAGACTATGGTTCATTATATGATGTGGAGGTTATTATATGAGTTATTTTTATTGTATTATAGTTGTGTTCTACGTTTTGAAGTCAAGCAAATTGTGGAACAAAATTCGGCAAAGGTCTTCACAAGTTACACTCATAATGTGCTTAACGTTAGGTAACATGTAACAGAGATTTACTCCTAATATACTTGGAATTAGGAGATGATCTACCTACCAAACGGAAGATCTATGAGTCTAGTTTCCAACGCATTAAACCTTTCATCGATACGACATAGGAGTAGAGAGATATTTGCAATTTCGCGAGCCTGCGCAGACATCATAAGTGACAAGTAGGTGGATCACTAGAGCTTTTTGAGAAATACATTTCATGTATTATATGAGGTCTTATTGGGACATATTATATACCAAATTTAAGGTCTTGGAATTTATTTTCCAACTCTCTTAACCTTACATTCATACGACATCAGAATAAAAAGATANGCGAGACTGCGCAGACATCATAAGTGACAAGTAGGTGGATCACTAGAGCTTTTTGAGAAATACATTTCATGTATTATATGAGGTCTTATTGGGACATATTATATACCAAATTTAAGGTCTTGGAATTTATTTTCCAACTCTCTTAACCTTACATTCATACGACATCAGAATAAAAAGATATAAGTGTCGGAAGAGGGACCAATCCTAGGTTGCCAAGCTAGCACCTCTTTGACTTTTCCAAACTTGACATATATAAACCTTATGTCGGATTTCTCTTCATAATTAAGCAAAAAACGACAAGAGAACACCCATAAACATAACCTCAGGCTATATCCTAGGTTTTCAAAGAAGAATATCATCCAGGGCATGAAATCGAGAAGCAATAACATCAAAACGATCCTTACGACGTAAGTGTCATTATACCGNTACTTCATAGTTAAGAAACGTCTAATATCTGTATTTAAGTGCTTAAATATCAAGGAAGGTTGATAAATGTGTTTCCTAATAGTTAGAACTCACGGGACGGTGATCAAAAGTCGTGAGTTCGAGTTATTTGACTTGTACCGGACTATTTTGTGTTGCTGTTAGGAAGCGTGTTTTACTACTGTTTTGTGAATTTTTTTAGGACGAAGGGTGTGGAGAAACACCATATAGATGTAGGGTTGTGATCTGGTCGTTCGTTGTAACATTTTCGGGTCGTTTGACACGACTACGGTGGTCATCTTATGTATGAAGTGATTAGGTTGTGTGTGGACTGTTTTGGGAGGCTCAATATGATTATTATTGATGTTTTTTGGGCTGTTTGGTGATTTTTTTGAATTGTGTGAAGTCATATATATAGGGGAGTTGCTGTCCGTTTCATCGTAAAATAGGTTGTGGTCGATACATAATAGTTATGACGCTTAAACGATAACGATAGTGTCGTTTCTCTTATTGTAGATTAAGGAGTTGTGACATTTGCGTAGCTTGAGGTTGGGGCAGTATATACAAGGTATGTGAGGCTATCCCTTTCCTTCTTTTGCACGACTCCGATTGTACATAATGCAATGAACGAGCTTCCAAAGATACTCTACTCTTAGAAGCTAGCAGTACTTACATTGTTTCCCTTCTTATGGAACAATTGATGTTGAGGTTGCTTCTCTTATTCTTATGTTATCAATGTTGTTGGTACTTCCTGATTCTTATAAGATTCTCGATGAAGAGTTAGCCCTAATGATGTGTACGGAGAATATCGACCTTACGTCACTCCGTAATGTTTAGAACATGATTCCAATGAGTCCTGCATGCATTATATATATGTATCTGATTTACTCTATTGAGTCGCGCTATAGTCAGCCGGGTATGGCACCTATTGTGCAACCACTGATCAGTTGGGTTTACCGAGTCCTCTTTGAGGCCGGGTATGATATGATGATGATGATGCCCACATAGGCGGATGTTTTAAAAAGATTATGTGTATATATGTATCATGCATTTCATGTTACTGTCTCTAAGAAGCAGNGCTGCAGGTCCTAATAGACAGGTAGACACAGCTCCCCCACCACAATAGGATTTCCAGTTCAGCGGTTATAGGCGAGATCCCTTCTCCGGACTTGCCGTGGTCTTGGTATGCATTTTTGTTATAGATGTTATGGGTATGTCGGGGCCCCTTTCTGGCTATGTTGCATTACTTATGCTCCTTTAGAGGCTCATAGACAAGTGTCAACTCATGTA
>ML289909.1:51184-123632 GCA_005239495.1 Nicotiana undulata | reverse complement strand
AATACGCTATTCAGTTACACTATTTTCTCTCTCTCTACTTTGATACATGTCATTCTCTTCCCCGCATAGAACAAAAGAAAAAACCCTAGAAAACTAAAAGAAAACTGCCCAGCCGCCGCACACCACCCACCTCCGCCACACACATCCCCGCCACCAGAGCTTGCCTAACCAGCATCAACTTCACCATTAGCCGTCGTCCCTTTCCACCAGCCACCCCACCCCTTTTCCCTTCAGCCGTTACCCCAAAT
Source organism: Nicotiana undulata (assembly GCA_005239495.1). Taxonomy (NCBI): domain Eukaryota; kingdom Viridiplantae; phylum Streptophyta; class Magnoliopsida; order Solanales; family Solanaceae; genus Nicotiana; species Nicotiana undulata. Next base: position 123,384 of record ML289909.1, on the reverse strand, counting down.
CCTCTTCACACTTCAACCTAGCAGCAGCCAAGAGACCATACACACATCAGCCGCTTTCCCCAGACAACGAGCGTCTCTTCATTGCCGGAATCCGGCGAGCCAAATCGGCCACTCGCCCCAACAGAGACAGAAACGACCACTTTCCTTAAATAAATAAAAAAAACTCTCTCTCGCTCGTTTTCTCACTCGCATCGCCGGCGAACTCGCCGAAAACGAGAGAGTAGCAACCGCCGGAAATCAGCCACGCACCAGATTTTCAAGCTTCGTAGATCCTTTCACTCATCCGAGCTTCTATTGGCTTCTCCTTTTCTCTCGATACCTACTGCTGCTACTACCTTAGCACACGTTGATGCATCGGAATCAGATTCCTCAAAGGAATTCGACTGTATCTAATCATTAGTTGTATTCGAGTGTATTCGACTGTATTCATATGACATCAAATGTGTATGTAGTTGTATTCATATGTATTTGGTTTGATGTATGTAGTTGTATTCAGCTGTATTCGGTTTGATGTATGTAGCTCTATTCAGATATATTTGGTTTGATTTATATATTTCGTTGTATTCATTGTCTCGCTACATACCATGAATGTATTCATATGTTTTTTTAATTAATATAATATATGTATTCAGATGTATTATATAATTTCTCTGAAGATTGCTATGTATTTGGAATGTATTCATATATTTTTTTAATTAATAGATTTTATGTATTCAGATGTATTATATAAATTCTTTGAAGATTGCTATGTAATTGAGTAGTTTTCGGTTGAGAATCTTTTTTATAATTGGAATATAAAATTTGTGTGTTATAATTGAGTATGTTGAGTTATATTATGATTCACTTTCCGTTTAAAAACGCCATGAATACAGTCTAATACACTTGAATACAACAACTGATTAGCTGGACTTCTCTGATTCACGCCTACATTCACGCCTATTTTTGCCACTGTATTCATAAATACAGTAGCTTAAATACATCTAATACAATTTATAACAACAAAAAACGTATTTATAATCCGTAATATAGCAAATGGTATAGCTAATTATCACTAAAAGATAGTACTTTATGAAAATTTCCCTTTAAAGTTCAACCTCAATCCTAAGCCCAAATAAGGCCCATGAACTATTTCATGTGGGCTTGAGAAACTAGAAATTCTTACATTCTATACATTATTTGAAACTTTATTACCCTCCCTATTCAAATTTCAATTTAATTACATACTATATAAAATTTACCAATTATATACACTTTAGGAAAATGAGTATTCCTTTATAGTATGAATCAATTATTCCTCATCCTTATTCTCTCTCTCTCTCTCTCTCTCTCTCTCTCTCTACGTCTCTCTATCTCTCAATCCCTATCAATTTAGAGCAAAAGGAAAGAGAGCAGCAATTTCATGCTTATTGCAATTTCAGTAATGTAGAGCAGAAGGTGTTGAAAAATTAGTATTCAAATTCCAGTAATGTTGCACAATTGGTGTTCAAATTGAAATAGCAGCAATTCCATGCTTATTGCAATTCCAGTAATGTAGAGCAGAAGGTGTTGCAAAATCAGTATTCAAATTCCAGTAATGTTGTACAATTGGTGTTCGAATTGAAATTGNTATATATATATATTGTATGAAAGTTGAGCAATATTGTATAAAAATTGTAAAAAAATTGTGTTTAAGTTGTATGATATCGTAGTTGTATATAACTGGGTAGAAATAATGTATGAAAGTTGTAGATATGTTGTATAATATATAATTAGTTGTATGAAATTTATTCTTACTATGTATACATCAGAGACAAAATATACAAAAGACATATTGTATAAAAATTATATTTAAGTTATACGATATTGTAGTTGTATTTAACTATGTAGAAATAAGGTATGAAAGTTGTAGATAAGTTTTATAATATATAATTAATTGTATGAAATTTATTTTTACTATGTATAAATCAGTTACAGAATATACAAAAAAAAAGTAAAAAAATGTGCGAGATGGGAGGCAGTGGGGGGTGTAGAAAAAACAACCAAATATTTGAAAATTACAAATAATAATAATAATAATAATAATAATTTGTGCGAGGGCGGGAGGTTGGCATGTTGGGCTGTGGATGCTACAGAAAACCAAAAAATAGAAATTTAAATTACAATAAAAAAGTAAAAAAAACAATTTTCTTTTTTTTGGGAGTGGGGGGTGGTAGTAGGGTGTGTGGTGACGGGAGAAATAACTGAAATTTTTATTAAAAACCTTTTGTCGAGACGGGGTGGGGTTAGGTGAATGGGTGTGAGGGTGTGGGGTGGGTTGGTGAGGNCTCTCTCTCTCTCTCTCTCTCTCTCTCTCTCTACGTCTCTCTATCTCTCAATCCCTATCAATTTAGAGCAAAAGGAAAGAGAGCAGCAATTTCATGCTTATTGCAATTTCAGTAATGTAGAGCAGAAGGTGTTGAAAAATTAGTATTCAAATTCCAGTAATGTTGCACAATTGGTGTTCAAATTGAAATAGCAGCAATTCCATGCTTATTGCAATTCCAGTAATGTAGAGCAGAAGGTGTTGCAAAATCAGTATTCAAATTCCAGTAATGTTGTACAATTGGTGTTCGAATTGAAATTGTCAATCAATAAATTTTGAAGGTGTTTGACTCTCCACCATTAACAGCCATTAAAGCGCTTTGAAGCTTTGAATTCGAATTTGGCTTTTCAAGAACCATTATTTGTTTGGGTGTGGTTGCGAACAATTGGGAATATTATTTGGAATTTATATCTCAATTTTGAGCGTGTTTTGGTANAATTAGTTGTATGAAATTTATTCTTACTATGTATACATCAGAGACAAAATATACAAAAGACATATTGTATAAAAATTATATTTAAGTTATACGATATTGTAGTTGTATTTAACTATGTAGAAATAAGGTATGAAAGTTGTAGATAAGTTTTATAATATATAATTAATTGTATGAAATTTATTTTTACTATGTATAAATCAGTTACAGAATATACAAAAAAAAAGTAAAAAAATGTGCGAGATGGGAGGCAGTGGGGGGTGTAGAAAAAACAACCAAATATTTGAAAATTACAAATAATAATAATAATAATAATAATAATTTGTGCGAGGGCGGGAGGTTGGCATGTTGGGCTGTGGATGCTACAGAAAACCAAAAAATAGAAATTTAAATTACAATAAAAAAGTAAAAAAAACAATTTTCTTTTTTTTGGGAGTGGGGGGTGGTAGTAGGGTGTGTGGTGACGGGAGAAATAACTGAAATTTTTATTAAAAACCTTTTGTCGAGACGGGGTGGGGTTAGGTGAATGGGTGTGAGGGTGTGGGGTGGGTTGGTGAGGGTGGGGAAGGTTGAGAAGGAGTTTTGGAAAATATTTTCCCTTCTCTTGATAAGGAAAATATTTTTCTCCAATTGGAGGAAAATGAGTTCATAAGGAAAAGTTTTCCAAAACATTTAAACCAACCAAACATGAAAAAATTGGAAAACATTTTTCGGAAAATATTTTCCTTCGTACCAAACACACTCTTGGTTCCTCAAGGTTGGCTTAAAAGGTCAAGTTTGACTTCGGTCAATATTTTGAGTAAATGACCTCGAAATTGAGATTTGAGGGTTCCAATATGTTAGTGTGATGATTTTGGACTTGGACGTATGTTCGTATCGGGCTTTGGATGACCCGGAAGCGTTTCAGCGCCTTATGTCGAAAGTTGGTTCTTGAAGTTTTTTAAATTTGGTATGGAGAGGGTTTTGGTGATATCGAGGTCCAAACAGAATTCAGAGACCGGAAATAGTTCTGTAATGTCATTTTAAACTTGCACGCAAAATTTGGTATCAATATGAGTAGTCTAAGTACGTTTCGGCGCATTTCAAGTGAATAGAAGAACTTGAAGTTCATAAGTTTGAATCAATGGGTTTTGGGGTGCGATTCTTAGTTATAACGTTGGTTCGGGCGTTCCAAGAGTTCGAGCGAGTCCGTTTTATGATCCAGGCTTGTGGGTATGTTCGGGCGGGGCCCCGAGGGCCCCGAGTGTCAATCGGACGAGGCCCGATCTAAGTTGAGAATTTGGAGCAGCAACTGATGCACAAAATCCACCTGCGCTTGGCCAGCCGCAGGTGCGAGCCAAGCCTCGCAGATGCGGCCAAGGAGAGCAGCCCAGGTTCCGCAGATGCGGCCCATCCTTCGCAGAAGCGGGAGCCCGTCCGCAAAAGCGACCCCAGTCAGCCCAGTGATTTCTGCAGAAACGAACCCTAGTCCGCATAAGCGAGGGAGCAAGTGTGGCCCTATGAACGCAGGTGCGGAAACCGCTGGAGGCAATGAGCCTCATTTCTGTCTATTTCCTTTCAGGCAGTAGGCTAGTTTTCTTTTGTATATTCTACTAGACTGGCCACATACTTGTGACACCGGGTCTTGACACACACTAATAGACTTATGATTTTAGATTTGTTTACATGTTTACAACTTGTACTCATTTGTTTCCGTTTAATTACCATCTATTTGAATTTTTATAAATCTTTTTAACAAATTAGAAAGTGTTACCCATTTAGTAAACTATTTAAACGGAAAACCACTAGTTTAATCATTGTTGGCTTGCCTAACAACGATGTTGGGCACCATCACGGCCTAATGTAGAATTGGGTCGTGACATATTGTATAAAAATTGTATAAAAATTATATTTAAGTTGTATGATATTGTGATTGTATTTAACTGTGTAGAAATAATGTATGAAAGTTGTAGATAAGTTATAGAAATATCGTGTAGGTTTGATTTCTATTGTCTACTTGAATACCATATTGAATTGTGTGACTGATAATTTTAGTAATTATTTAATTATACGGGATTAGCACCACGAGAAAAGGTTGTGTTGCACGATTTCCTTGAGACAATAGACGAGACTCTCGACGAACTCCACACGGCCATAGACGACCTCGAGCTATATCCCAATAAAAGAGAACACGCAGATGACCTAAAAACTCAAATAAGTTCCGCAATTACTAACTAAGAGACTTGCCTTGACGTTTTTTCTCACGAGGACGCCGATAAAAAAGGTTTGCAAATCTTTGTTGAAAGGTCAAAAGCACGTAGAAAAAATATGCAGTAATCCATTGAAGATGATTACATGGAGTCAGGACGCCACATCCAGTTTAGGTTCCTCCAACTTTAATTGATTACTATTTATTAAAGCGGAAGAAAAATAAGAAAAGAGAAGAAGAGGAAAAAAAAGAAAGAGGTGTAACTAAATCCTTTGATTGAAGGCACTAATAATGGATTGGGAGCCTTTTAAGTTGGAATGTATATATTTTGTAGATAAAACTTGTTTAGGTGGGGTAATTAACTAAATGTGAACATTTTTGGTAATAAAGTTTTAAATAGTGTATAGGAACTAAAATGTGATTTATGAGCGTAGAAATGACACCATGTAGCCACTTTAAAGGGCTATTATTTAAGAATCTATCAGTGCGTCCTGAATTTTAATTTCATGATAAAAATATCGTGAATTATTCTGACACTAAAAATTTTAGTTTAAAATTTCATGACAAAATAAGTACTGACTAATTCTTAAATAGTTATCCCTGATAATGGCTATCTGTGCGCTTGCCCCTTTATGAGCCCATTTGAAAGATTTTCAATTTTGATCCACAAATTATGTGATAGACTAATGGAATTTTTACATTCTTATACACTATTTGAAACTTTATTACTCACCCTACTCAAGTTTCATTTTAATTACATACTATATATAATTTACCAATTATATACACTTATCCCTTTATATTAGGAATCAATTATTTCATATCCTTATTCTCTCTCCCTCCTGCGCTCTTTCTCTCTCTATCTCTCTCTCCTTGCGCCCTCTCTCTCTCTCTACGCCTTTCTCTATCTCTCAATCCCTAATTCCAGTAATGTAGAGCAAAGGGAAAGAGAGCAGTAATTCTATGCTTATTGAAATTATAGTAATGTAGAGTTGAAGGTGTTGTACAATTGGTGTTCAAATTCCGGTAATGTTGCACAATTTGTATTCAAATTGAAATTGTCAATCAATAAATTTTGAAGGTGTTTGACTCTCCACCAATGACAGCCATTAAAACGCTTTGAAGCTTTGAATTCGAATTTGGGTTTTCAAAAACCATTATTTGTTTGGATTGGGTGTTGTTGAGAACAATTGTGAATATTGTTTGGAGTTTATATCTCAATTTTGAAGGTGTTTTGGTGAAGATTAGACTTTATTTTGGCTGAATTTCAGATTGAAACTCGAAGAAGAAGAAGAAGAAGAAGACATGACATACATTATACTTACGAAATTGTAGTAAAGTTGTAGTAAAATTGTAGGTAAATCGTATTCTGTTGTTTATATTTTTTTTATTTAAATATTGTATGAAAGTTGAACAAAATTTGTATTTAAGTTGTATGATATTATAGTTGTATATAATTGAGTAGAAATAATGTATGAAAGTTGTAGATAAGTTGTATAATATATAATTAGTTGTATGAAATTTATTTTATTATGTATAAATCAGATACAAAATATACAAAAGACATTTTTTTTAAAATTTGTATACAAATTGTATTTAAGTAGTATGATATTGTAGTTGTATATAACTGGGTAGAAATAATATATGAAATTGTTGATAAGTTGTATAATATATAATTTTGTATGAAATTTGTTTTTACTATGTATAAATCACATGCAAAATGTACAAAAGACATATTGTATAAAAATTGTATTTAAGTTGTATGATACTGTAGTTGTATTTAACTGTTTAAAAATAATGTATGAAAGTTGTAGATTAGTTGTAAATAAGTGTATACTGTATATTCAGTTGTATGAAATTGTTTACCACGAAATTCGAGTAACAATTAAACTTGTATTGTGGTTTTAAGGATACGTGATGTGATTCAATAACAATTGATAAATGACGAATTAAATAAATGAATTGAACGACAAAATAAATCAAAGCAGTGTTGTGGCAATATATCAGCCTCGATTTAGGATAGTCTCGAGATCAAGTAACAACAGTAGCGAGTAATAAGTAAATAGAGAGCAGCGTGTATATTGGTTTCAGTGAATGTATGATGATTACAAATGAATAGGGTCCCTCTTTATATAGTAGAGGAATCCTAAATAAGGTACAACTAACGGAAGCAAATCCCATGATTGATGTCAAAAATCGTTAGCAGTTCAATTTCTTCCAAGATTTCCACCGAGATCTTTGGTCGATTACTAACATCTCGCTATTCCGTTACTCGATGTTGGTCATGCCTGGTCTCGATCCTTAGAGGGTTCTTCGATCTTCAAGCTTCGTACTTTGCCATCGAGCTCGAACCAGTCCTATCATGAGCTTGCCTTCGAGTCAGCTCATCGATCTCACGAAATCGGGCATACTCGGTTTCGACCGCATACAGATAGTCCCCGCGTTTCTTAGAATAAAATTATAAGAAATGATTTGAGCCTCGATTCCCTGATACCTCGATCATTATGTCGTCTTCATGATGTAAGCGACGGATGTGACCGAAACGTCTTGTCGGTTCGGTTCCCCAAATCATCAATGCATGTCATATAGCAGTCGACCACTAGCGCTACCAAACCGTTGTTGTGAGCCTATAAATACCATCTCCTTTATTGAATCAAACTTTACTTTTACTCTGATTAAATCTCTCAGCTTTCTAACCCTTCTCATCTTCTTTCTATCGCCGCATGTTACGCCTAGGGCTGTTCATTTGGATCGGATATCCGAAATCCGAACTGATCCATTCAATTTCGGATTTCGGATTTCGGATTGGACCGGATTTCGGATTGTGTTTATAAAAATTTCGGATTTCGGATCGGATTCGGATTGGTATATTTTAATCCGATCCGATCCGAAATCCGAAATTATTAGGCAATGTATAAATACTACACTTTAATTTCGGATAGTCAGTACTTTCTTTACATCTTCCTCCAAGTTATTACCTTTACAATTGCTAGAGTTAGCTATATTGGCACCATAGTACTCTCATAATTGTATAAACATGAATTTTTCTTAATGTATTGCCTCTTTTACAAAGAAAATATACATATTAGTTTGCAACATTGAGGCATTTACGATCCGAAATCCGATCCGATTCAAACTTTAAAATCTGAATCCAATCCGATATAATTCGGATCGGATTCGGATTGCATTTTCTAGAATCTGAAATCCGAAATCCGAAATCCGAATCTGAAATGTGCTAAATCCGATCCAATCCGATTCGTGCACAGCCCTAGTTACGCCGCCGTTATTTTCACCAGAACCACCAACTTTATACCTACCTTCGACTTTCTTCACTTACGCAAATGGAGAGAACCTCTAAGACTGTGCCGCAAAAGGAAAAGGTTTCATCTACCTCCTCCCGGCCGGCCGGTGATAAAACGACGGTAGAACCGGCCCCCATGAGTATGTTCCTGGCCCGTGTATTCTAAAATCCGACTTCAAAGTCGAGAACCCTTCATCGGTACAAGGCTGATGCGAACATGTGTCGATGTGCATGTGTTCGATAACGAAGAGCCACATCGAGGCTATGAAGAGGGACTGCAATTGGGGTTCTGAAGTAGTGGTGCACATTCCTGCTCCCGAGGAGAGCATCACTACACACGTGAAGGGGTTCCTAAGTGTTTACACTTACCTCTTCACATTGGGTCCCAACGGCCCTGTGATCCTCGACTTCTGCAAATGGTATGAGGTCACCCTCGGTCAAATAAATCCTTCATTATGGTGCATATTAATCATGCTGCGCTTTTTCTCCAACGAGGCTGGGGGATTGGAGTTCACTCTGAACCACCTTATGCGGTTGTACCGGCCTCGACTCTATTAAGGGCTAATTAATCTCCAACGCCAGGCAACAAAGGCCTTATTCTCGAGCATCGACGAGGATAAGGATCGAGGTTGGATGAGTTGTTTCATACGGGTGAGGACATGTGATATAATATCGAAGGAGAAGATGCCGTTCCCTAAGGAGTGGAACCTAGATGCTAGATCGTAAGTGATTCTTCATATCCTGTTTTTTGTTTCTCTTTTGACATCGCCTAACATTCCCTTTTGACATGCAGTTGTCCCTTGGATGCCTCAAGCGGTACCTGATCTCGAAGATTGGGTCCGAAAGCTAGCCTCGACTTCTACTCACGCCGAACTAGCATAACGTGATTTGGAAAAGGGCAGGTGGGAGGCCAAGAACCACAGTAAGGATCTCTCCCCACGTATTCTGAAAGCAACTTTGTATTTCGTTCATTATTTAAAAAAAATTACGCAGGCTTGACCAAGGATGCCATTCTGAGGATCTCAAGTGGAGGAGGAGAAACCAAGTCCCCGGCTCCAAAGACGGAAAAGGACAAGAAGAGAAAAAATGCCTCGCAGTCAGAGGCCCCCAAGCCCAAGACTCGAAGGGTAAGGAGGAAACGGCTGCTCTCTAGGCGGACTTGGTCCAAAAATTGAGAGATGAAGACGAGGAAGAAGAGGAAGATGTCCTAGCATTGATGGTTCGTCCCAGGAAAGTCGTCGAAGTCGCCTAACTTTTCGAGTTGTCGTCTGCTGCAACTAAGACTCGTATTGAGGAGGCTTTAAAGAAAAATTCGGGTATGGATCCCGAGTCTCCAGAGGTTGAGATTATTTCTCGATCAACAGCTTCTACACAGGACGAGGCTGGTTCCGAGACTCAGAAGGTCGATCAGAGCGCCCCGTGCGACTTGCTCGGGGCCATGACAACAGATCAACTACCTTCGCTGCCGGATTTTTCCGAAGAGGCAATAAGGAGGCCCGAGAGTTGAAGACTCCCGAGATTGGCGGAGGCTCTAGCGTAGGTGATCCCTTCTGGGATTGCTTTACTGGGTCGATGATGCCTTCAACATCAGCGACGCTTCGATCCTTATGGAGGAAGCCCAACATCTCTTTTCTCGGGTAAGCATCAGTCGTTGTTGGTCATTTTCCTTCGCCTTTTTCTCTATAAATATAACTTGTGTTTTCTTCCTTACATAGGTCTCTGCTAAGTTTCGAGGTGACCTTAGCCAGTGTGAGACCGAACTCCAGAAGGTCTCGGATGAGAGGCGATCGGAAAATAAAGAAATGGTTAATATATTCAAGATAATTACGTATTTACTAAATACCGTCTCGATTCATCCTATTTCATCAGATCCGGGATGTGATATGGTTCCGAAGGATGAACCGGATATGGACAGTTCCAATAAGATTTCATTCTTGAACAAAAATCCATTTTTTGATTTATTTCATCTATTCCATGACCGGAACAGGGGACGCTTTGAAGCTACTTTGTGTCCAAAATGACGAGGTCATAAAGGACCTTCAAGCATACTTGGCCAAGGCTCGTGAAGAGGAGGCCGAACTAGATAAGCAGGTAACCATCTTTTTGATAAAGTATGGAATCAACTCAATTGCGTAGGCTAATACTTCGCTATCTCAGCTGCAGCAGAAGGTAGAAAGAATCGAGCTTCTCCGGCAGAGGTCGATCAAGTCAAGGATGATTGTGATCGGTGGAAAGGGATCATGGACCGCCTGGCTGCGGAAAAAGAGACTACTTTGGCTAAACTATCCTCATCTAAGTCCCAACTTTGAAGCATTAAAGAGAAAAGCTCGGGCCAGGCAAGAGGTTCGAGGAACTTGAAGTTGAGCTTGTTGAGGCCAAGGTAGTGATCGAGAAGACCAAGGCCATGGCGCACAAGTCCATCGCCATGTACCAGGCTAATGTTGAGGCTGCTCAAACGCAGCTAAGGGAGGCTTTCGACCGGGAGCAGTGGGGCAATGACCTGGCAAAGTGCCAATCCCGGAGGGAAACCCTCGAGGAAATTGCTCAGTCCAATGTGCTTAAAGCCGAAGCCAGGCAACTTGCCTCCTCTGATGATGAAGATAATTATGAAGAGGTCAGCCGAGGTGGATCCGATGAGGGTCCTGAAGATGAAGTTTCTCTCGTAGGAGCTGCTCAAGAAGAAGTCATTCCCGAAGAAGCTGTCTCCGAAGGAAGGGTCGGCCCCGATCGTAGTTAGGACTTAGCCTTTTCTTTTCTTTTGTAAGACCTTGATCGGTCTCTTGTATATACCTTTCAATATATATAATAAAAACCTTTTTTCTGAATGCTCCCATAGATTTCAAGTTCTAATGCGTTTTCTGCATTTATTTTGTGAAAATTCTTATTAGCCGAGTGAACCTTGGTTCGAACTCAGAGTAAACCCTTAGGTTTTCTTTTAGTTAAATGAGGGTAAGTCCCCGAGCTCGATAATATGTTTTTATCTCGGGTGGTTTTTATTGAATCCATAAATGCATTATTTTTATAACTAAGTTCGGGTAAATTTTGAACTTAGAACAAATCTTAAAACAAATACCCCTTAAGGTTTTTAAAACAAATCCTTAGGTTTTTACCAAGTAATGGGTAAGTTTTGAGCTTACAACAATATACCCCTTAAGGTTTTATGATGAATCTTCGAGCTATAGTTGACTTTATTCGAGCTCGAATATTGGAATCCTTAGGTCCGAATTGAGTGAGAACAAGGTCTCGAATTCCAAATGTGTTGGCCCTTAGGCTCTTTAGATTTGGCCGATTTTAGCCTCTGAAAATGGCTATTATTTCCCCTTTTCGGCTTAAAATACTTAGTGAAATTTTCTTTATGCCTTAGCATATATTTTTTACCCATTGGGTTTTTTTAGGGTCCGATGATTGGAACCCCCTTTTTTCCATTTGTGCCTCAGCATGTTTGTGTTAAGATAGTTTGATACCTCTTGAGGTTTTTCAAAGGCTGATATTATCGAAGCCTTTTGGTTTGTGTTAAGATAGTTTCTTTTTCAATTGTTTTGCCGAGGGTAGCATTTTAACCAATTTTCCAAAGTATTTGAAGGCCTATTGTTTATTGCGGAATTTGGACGTCTCTGAGTCGCGTTATTTCGGCTGTATCCTTTAATATGGCCGTAGCCTTCGGGTATGCCTTTTGGACTTATTACCCGATAACATTTTGAACTTGTTCGAAATGTTAGTCCCCGAGTATAATGGCCTTAGCCTATGTATCGGGGGGTACCTCTTTGAGGTCTTGTGACTTCAAATTTATATAACTCGAGCATGCAGTCCCCGGGTGTTCGAAGTATGTTTGCAGTTGGCTCTTGATCCATTTTTCACAATATCATAAGTATGAGATTTGCATAATAGACCAGAATTGTAAGTATGGGATTTGCATAGTAGAGAATTTGCTTCGAGACATGAGATGTTCGATAAAGAAAGAATGTTTCTTTGAATAATTTATACATGCGTACATGTCTTGTCGTCGGGACTCGACTAATCTATATGGACACTGTTCATTCGACCGTTTGGACCATTACAAAGTTTTTCCTATCAAGGCCCATTGACACGAGGTACATTTCTCGAACACATAACATCCGAGGGTGATGCCCCCCAGTATTCGAGGATGCTTGTAAAGAAGCTTTGGATACTGTTGAATTGTCCTCAGGTAGCACATAATTGTTGCCTCGTTAAAAACCTTGTCGTAAAAACCCATTTGGGATAAATAACGATCTAAGGGAAAAAGAGTGCAACGCGTACTTTAAAACCTGAAGTCTCAATGTCTTTGGTAAGACTCCTGCAATGAGTTAGTTTTGAATATGTATATATATATATATATGTATATAAACGAAAGAAAAGAGAAAGGCATACCTTAACAATAGTATCTCTTGAGAAGTGATATGTTCCAGTTATTCGGTAGTGGTTCGCCGCCCATCGTTACGAGTTTGTAAGATCCTTTCCCGACTATATCGAGGATTTGGTAGGGTCCTTCCCAATGAGGGCCGAGATTCCCTTCATTAGGATCTCGAGTGTTGATGGTGACTTTAAGTCCCCGATTTTGAAGTGGCGAAGGGATGTTATCCTATTGTAGTACCTTTCGATTCGTTGCTTTTGTGCAGCCATTGGAACGAGTGCAGCTTCTCATTTTTCATCTAACAACTCGAGGCTGGTATTCATGGCCTTGTGGTTCAATTCCTCTGTTGCATGTCGAAACCTGGCGCCGGGCTCTCCGACTTCGACCGGTATCAAGGCTTCGGAGCCATATACTAAGGAAAATGGAGTTGCTCATGTACTAGACTTCGACGTTGTCTGATATTTCCATAGGACCTCGGGTAATATTTCCCTCCATTTCACTTTAGCTTCGTTCAACCTTTTCTTTAAGTTTTGGATAATAGTCTAGTTCGCTGATTCGGCATGTCCGCTCCCACTAGGGTGATACAGCGTTGATAGTATCCTCTTTATTTTATGATCCTTAAAGAATTTCGTTACCTTGCCGCCGATGAACTGTTTTCCATTGTCACATACTATTTCTGTGGGTATCCCAAATCAACATGCGATGTGGTCCCATATGAAATCTATCACGACTTTCTCCTTAACTTTTTCGAAGGCATGTGCTTCAAACCATTTAGAGAAATAGTCAGTCATAAACAAAATGAACGTAGCTTTACTTGGGGCCGATGGCAGAGGGACGACGATGTCCATCCCCCATTTCATGAATGGCCATGGGGATATGACCGAGTGAAGTTGTTCGCCGGGCTGGTGGATCATCAGTGCAAACCTTTGAAGTTTATCACATCTTCGAACGAACTCCTTAGAGTCTTTTTCCATGTTATCCCAGTAATATCCTGCTCTGACGACCTTCAAACTAGTGACTCGGCGCCACAATGGTTCCCACAAGTACCTTCATGGATTTCTCATAGAACATAGTCAGCATCTCCCGGTCCTAAGCATACTGCAAAAGGTCCATCGAACGTCCTTCTATATAATGTTCTATCTTCGTCTAATGTTAAACGAGCGACTTTAGTCCGTAAGGCCCTCGTTTCTTTAGGATCCGATGGGAGCTTTCTGTTCTTCAAGTACTCGATGTATTTATTTCTCCAGTACCAGATTTAGCTTGTAGAATTTATTTCGGCATGCCCTTCCTCGATCACAGATCTCGAGAGTTGGACGACAGTCCCGAGCTTATCTCATCTTCCTGGACCGATGAACCCAAATTGGCAAGTGCATCAGCCTCGGTGTTTTTGTTCTCGAGGTATATGTTGTAGAGTCCATTCTTTAAAACGGTGCAAGGTTACCTGCAATTTGTCTAAGTACCTTTGCATCCTATCCTCTTGAACTTCGAAGGTTCTGTTTACCTGGTTTACTACAGTAGATAGTCGTACTTAGCTTCAACGACTTCTGCTCCCAAGCTTTTAGCTAGCTCGAGACATGCAATCATGGCCTCATACTCGGCCTCGTTGTTAGTCAATTTAGAAGTTTTAATGGATTGTCTAATAAAGCTACATGTGGGATGCTTCAAAATAACCCTTTCGTATTCAAGGCACCGTCCGTGAAGAGGGTCCACACCCCCGATGATGTACGTGATTTTAATAAGAGTTCCTTTTCCACTTCAAGTACAAGGGTTGGCGTGAAATCGGCCACGAAGTCTGCCAAAATTTTAGACTTGATGGCCGTTAGGGGTTGATATTTAATATTGTACCCGCTGAGTTTGACGGCCCATTCGACCAATCGGCCCGATAATTCGGGCTTGTGCAAAACATTACGGAGTGGGTAATTTGTTATCACACATATGGGGTGACATTAGAAATATGGCTTTAACTTTCTAGAAGCGCTTAGTAGTGCAAGTGCTAATTTCTCTAAGTGTGGATAACTAGTTCCATCATCTCCTAAGGTTCAACTTACGTAATAAATAGGAAACTGCGTACCTAGATCTTCTCGAACTAGGTTACCACTTACCGCGAGTTTGGACACTGCCAAGTACAAGTAAAGTTTCTCATCTGCCTTCGGAGTGTGAAGCAAAGGTGGGCTCGATAAGTATCGCTTCAATTCTTCCAATGCTTGTTGGCATTCCGGGGTCCATTCGAAATCATTTTTCTTCTTGAGTAGGTAGAAAAACTTGTGGCTCCGACCCGATGACCTTGAGATGAATCGACCCAAGGCAGTTATCCGTCCGGTTAGCCTTTGTACAACTTTTACACTATTTACGACGGTGATGTCCTCGATGGCCTTGATCTTATCGGGGTTGATTTCGATTCCATGATTTGATACCATGAAGCCGAGGAATTTGCATGAACCGACCCCGAAAGCACATTTCTCGGGGTTGAGCTTCATGTTGTACTTCCTTAAGATTTCGAATGTTTCTTGCAAATGAGCCAAATGGTCTTCTGTGCGCAGAGACTTAACTAGCATGTCGTCAATGTAAACTTCCATTGATTTACCTATTTGTTCTTCGAACATTTTGTTAACTAGGCGTTGACATGTAGTTCCTACATTTTTTGTCCCAAAGGGCATTACATTATAGCAATAGGTTCCGCACTTAGTGATAAAAGAAGTCTTTTCTTGGTCTTCTGGGTCCATTCGGATTTGATTGTACCCAGAATAGGCATCGAGAAAAGTAAGTATCTCGTGGTCGGCCGTGGCATCAATCATATGTTCGATATTAGGCAATGGAAAAGAATCTTTTGGACACGCTCTGTTCAAGTCCTTATAGTCTACACACATTCTAAGTTTGTTCCCCTTTTGGGGACTACGAATACATTAGCTAACCATTCAGGGTATTTTACCTCCCGAATGGATCCTATTTTGAGAAGTTTAGTTACCTCGTCCTTTATGAAGGCATGATTTACCTCGGACTAGGGGCTTCTCTTTTGCTTCACCGGTCTGAACTTGGGATCCAGGCTGAGTTGATGCGTTGTTATTTCCGGTGGGATTCCTGTCATGTCTAAATGGGACCATGCAAAGCAGTCCACGTTATCAATAAGAAATTGAATGTGTTTTTTCCTAAGTTTAAGGGTTAACCCCGTTCCCAGGTACACCTTTTGTTCGGGCAGGTACTCGATCAGTATAAACTTGTTCCAGCTCTTCGACCGTTGATTTAGTGGCATCTGAATCTTCGGGAACAACAAAGGTCCGAGGATTTAGAAAATCCTCCTCTTCTTCTTCATCTACTACCTGTTTCTCTGATTCAGTCGAGGATGGGGTGGTGATTGCTATTTGGCCGCCTGCTTATCTTTGGTGCTCGATTTTTCTGAAGTCGATATTAGTGTTACCTCATCGACCACAAACATTTCCTATGCAGCATGTTGTTCCCCGTTTACCATTTTTACACCATCCGTTGTCGAGAACTTCATCATTTTGTGGAGGGTCGACAGTGTTGCCCTTATGTTGTGAATCCAAGGCCTCCCGAGCAGTGCATATATCTCGTGTCGCCTTTGATGACATGGAATTTAGTATCTTGGATGGTTCTGACCACGTTCACCGGTAGGATAATCTCCCCCTTAGTTGTTTCACTGGCCATGTTGAAGCCGTTTAAAACTCGAGATGCAGGTACAATTTGGTCCTGCAGGCTGAGCTGCTCCACGACCCTCGATCTGATGATATTGTCCGAGCTACCTGGATCCACTAGAACACGTTTTACTTGAATGTTATTCAACAAAATAGAAATTACTAGGGCGTCGTTGTGTGGTTGAGAAATGCCTTCCGTTTCTTCGTCATTGAATGATAAAGTGCCTTCGGGCACATAGTCTCGAGTCCGTTTCTCTCTAGTGATAGACACCTTAGTGCGTTTGAATATAGGTCCTTGTGGGACGTTGACCCCGCCGACGATCATATGAATGACATGTTGAGGTTCTTCTTGTTCATTCTTTATTTTGGCGTCTCTTTCTCTGAAGTGATTTTTAGCTCGATCGCTGAGGAACTCTCGAAGATGGCCTTCGTTGAATAGTCGAGCTACCTCATCGCTCAGTTGCCTGCAATCTTCGGTCCTATGACCATGTGTGTCATGATACTTACACATTAAATTTGGGTTCCTTTGAGAAGGATCGGTTTGTATAGGTCTAGGCCACCTAGTATCTTTGTTCCTTCCGATAGCCGATACGATCCCCGATGCATCGACGCTGAAAATGTACTATGATAGTCGTGGTGCTTATGTGGGATCTGCAAATTTGTCGAAGCTAGTGTTACTCATAAGTCCCCGAGAATTTTGACCTCGATCACTTCTTCGATCGTTTCAGGCGGAGTTGCATCCCGAACCGTTATTCCTTCGATTTGCAATATATGGTTGGTATCGATCTTTATTCAACCTTGCCTCTCTATCAACGTCCCTCTAGTTTTTACCTGTCGAGCGATTTGGATGTACTGAATCAGAAGGGGCTCCCAACTGGTCTTCTTTGACCCCGATCTTCGATTGATATCGGTTGTGAACATCTGCCCAAGTTACAATTGGATACTTGATCAAATTTTGCTTCAACTAACGTGATGTTATCGAACTCCGCCCATTCAACCCTTGGGTGAAAGCCTGAACAACCCAAATAATATGTGACTGGTGGCAACTCCATGCATTCCATTAGGATTAGAGACACGAACTCCCTTATCATCTCGTTGTGCCTTTGTCTCACTTTAAAGAGGTCTGATTTCCTTGTTGCAACCTTTATGGCCCCGGCGTGTGCTTTTATGAAAGAACCTACCAACATGGAGAATTAATCGATGGAATTTGGGGGCAAGTTGTGATACCAAATCATTGCTCTCTTAATGGCGCACGTGTAAGAGGTAACGTTCTCACTGGGGTTAGTGGTCCCGTTGTATTTGGGTATGTCAGGCATACGGAACTTCTTTGGAATGAGCTTCGGAGTCGCACTCGGAGGGAACGGTTTTTGCACAAACTTCTTCGAATCCATTCCTTTCAAGATCGGTGGTGCCCCCGGTATATGGTCAACTCGGGAGTTGTAAGTCTCCACATTCTTATCGTTGGCCTCAATGTTCTCCTCTCCTGATTTAATTCTCTTAGTGAGCTCCTCGAGCATCCCCATTATAGCAGGATCGGTTGCCTAGGTGTTATCACCTGATCTTTTCGGTACTTGCTCGGTACGGCGATTAGTCTCCTGCTCGACGTTATTTGGAGCTCTGTGCTGATTTTGTAACTGAGCAATGGCGGTTTTTTGAGCTTAAAGCATTTTGAATATTACTTGGAGACTGACTCATTCGTCTCCTCTTCCATGTGTACCTCGACTGTCAGTTCGACCTTCTCTGCATACACTTCCCTCGGAATCTTCGCCTAAGTCCGCATTCAGAGCAACATGCGAACTGACGTCGACCGGGTTGACGGGCGGTGCTCCTCCAAGATCATCCTGTGGCACTTCGATTCCTGGAGCAATAACATTCTCATTTTCTCCATAAAGTCTGAGGCCATTGTCGCCGTGTGTATATGTGTTTTGTGAGTTTGACGTGATTCAACCTGAAAATAAAAATTCTTGACAAGAACAAGTGTAAAATAGTGTGTTTTACCAGAATTAGTACTGAGCAATCACTATTATCATTAGCCCCACAGTGGGCGCCAAACTGTTTATCTCGAAATTCAAGTAACAATTAAACTTGTATTGTGGTTTAAGGATACGTGATCTGATTCAATACCAATTGATAAATGACGAATTAAATAAATGAATTAAACGGAAAAATAAATCAAACCAGTGGTGTGTCAATATATCGACCTCGATTCAGGATAGCCACGAGATTAAGTAACAAGAACAATAAGAACAATAATGAGTAATAAGTAAATATAGAGCAGCGTGTATATTATTTTCAGTGAATGTATGATGATTACAAATGAATAGAGTCCCTCTTTATATAGTAGAGGAATCCTAAATAAGGTACTACTCTAATAACAGAAATAAATCCTATGATTGATGTCAATAACCGTTAGCAGTTCAATTTCTTTCGAGATTTTCGCCGAGATCTTTGTTCGATTACTAACATCCCGGTGTTCCGTTACTCGACGTTGGTCATGCCTAGTCTCAATCCTCAGCGGGTGCTTCGATCTTTGAGCTTCATACTTTGCCATCGAGCTCGAACCAGTCCTATCATGAGCTTGCTTTCGAGTCAGCTCAGCGAGCTCACGAAATCGGGACCGTATACAGAAATTTATTTTTAGTATGTATGAAAGTTGTTGATAAGTTATAAATAAGTTGTATATTATATAATTAGTTGTATAAAATTTATTTTTAGCTTATATGATTGTATCAAATTTATATTTAATTTAATTGTTATCCATTTTTAGGGCAAACACCTCTCTTTTCCCCTCCACTATTGCCATATCTTTCAGCTTGGAGAAACTCGCATAAACTCAATATTTTACTAGTTTCAACGTTCACGATCTCTATTCACCCGCTCATAATTCTATTAGGGGGAATCTCTTAAGCTAACCTCGTAATTCTCTCGGCGTGCCATCTTTTGTTCCTAATTTTTTTTTTGGAATAAGTCTTTTTGGTAATTCTTTTGGCACTGATTCCAAAAAAAAAAATTATCATAGAGCAACTAATGTGCAAGTCACAACATATATAATGGATAAGAATATTACTCGTCAATGTACAGAAAAAGTATACAGAAAAGAGTCGCCTTAATTGATTACCATATATTAAGCGGAAAAAAATAAGAAAAGAGAAAAGGAGAAAAAGAAAAGAAAAAGTGTGTAACTAAATCCTTTGAATAAATACACTAATAATAGATTGAGAGTCTTTTAAGGATATATATATTTTGTAGAAAAAACTTATTTAAGTCAGATAATTAATTAAATATAGACATATTTAATAATAAAATTTTAAATAGTGCATAAGAACGAAAAAAATGGTTGAAAGTAGCTTTTATCACGTTTAAGGCCCCACCTTCAATTACCTTCTCAATTCAGCCATGAAAAGCTAATTCACTTTTTCTCCTAATCTCGTAAAGCATTTTCCATTATTTAGGCAAAAGGTAATGAGTTAATTAATTTATTACAAGTAGCCAACTGTCACCCGTGTGAACCAAAGCCCCAATTTGTCTAGGGGGAAATGAGATTGAATATAGCAATAATTGTGCCCCTAGAGACATCATTATTGTAGGCACCCAGATGAGTTCCATAAATAATTAATGCTATGTAGTAAAATTTCTTTGAATTATTGTATTATCTGGCTTTTATTAAATTTGATCCATCGGTCAAAAATAAATAATTCCTAAATTGATTATGCACAAAACATATGTTATACGGAAACTACACATTAATACATAAATATATATTAGTTAGTTATTTTTTATGGTGAATTTTGAAATTTTTTGAAAATTTAAAAACTCCAAAAATATGTTTTTCAAAATTTTCACTCAAATCACTCATAAGACTTCAAAAAATAACCCAAAATAATATTCATGTCCAAACACGACTCTAACTTTCAAGTACCGTTTTCGCTTGAACTTTTTTTCACTTTTTTTTTTGGGAGTATTACAATTCGTATGTCAAAACGCCCACTAGATATGTGAACCAACTTGTAATTTGTCAAATTATAATTAGCTTAGCTTTATTTTCTGAACAATAATCTGTTTTTTTGACAAGTTTTAATGATAGAGAAGATGCCACTTGGGTTGAGAGTGTCCAGATATATAATAGAGATGTCTCGTTTCCTATATTCAATACATACAATCAATTATTACAGACATTTGCAGCATCCATCATCTCTACTTCTCTACACAAATTAATGCGACGCAATATATATGAAACCCTTGTAGGGTTGTGAATATGTTTAGGTATAGTTTGGTTTGAATACGGTTTATACCGGAATAAGTTATGTTGGGATTAGTTATGCTGAGATTATTTTAGTATTATTTTTTATCCACAATGTGGTATGTTGTATAAAAAATGAGAGTTAATTTTATCCATGGTCATTGAACTTTTGTGTTACCCAAAAGTCGCTTTTCTTTTTTATGTTACATAAAAACCATTTAACTTTGTGTTCATTAAACAAAAGTCACTTTTCTTTCTTTTGTTACACAAAAATCATTTTACTTTGTTCCAGTTATCAAAAAGTAACATTTTTACTTGAAAAGTCTATTATGCCCTTGATATTGTATAAACCTTCATTTTTATTAAATACCTTCTATATTATATACTACTATACAATATATTTTTACCTATGTATTTTATGTATAAACAAAATAACTTAATATTATTTTATATATTATTTTCATAATACATTCGAATTTAATTTTTTCTTAACATTAATTTTCAAGATCGCGTTATAAACAACTTTTTTTCAGCAATTCTTTTTTTTTTTAATTTAATTGACCGACCAAAGTTGGTCGGTATGCCCTTCCGACCTTTAAAATACCGACCACACGTTAATGGTCGCGTTTTGGACGGTTATTGGCCATTACCGACCAACTTTGGTAGTTTTTTTGGATGGTTTTTTCCGAATTTCTAGTAGTGTAATTTTCCAAATAACTAATTTCTCAGGTAAATCCCCAAGAAAATATCCCCAACAAAATCCGCATGTAGAGTTACCTAGAGATTTTCCTTCAGATTAAAATATAATTTTTTTCTCATTTTCTTTGTTTGTTTACCTACGAATTTTCTCATGGAAATATACTTGCCGCTTTATTTCTTTTACTAATATATATTAAAGTTATTGACAAATTTAATAACGCAACTAATATATCTTGAACATTAAAGTTAAGAAAAAATTAAATATACGAATATATTATAAAAATAATATTAAGTTATTTTATTTATAAATAAAATACATAGATAAAAAGATATTATATAACATATAATATAGAAGGTATTACATAAAAATGAAGGTTTATATAATCAAGGGCATAATAGACGTTTCAAGTAAAAATATGACTTTTGTGATAACTAGAACAAAGTAAAATAATTTTTGTGTAACAAAAGAAAGAAAAGTGACTTTTGTGTAATGAACACAAAGTTAAATAATTTTTATGTAACAGAAAAAAGAAAAGCGACTTTTGGGTAACACAAAAGTTCAATGACCATGGATAAAATTAACTAAAAAATGATAATTGCATAATTTCTAAGAAAAAGGTATAAGTTATCTTGACACTAACTACCCCACTGTCACGACCCAAAATCACGATCATGATGGCACCTAACTTGACCCGCTAGATAAGCCAATTATCAAAAGAAACCAACCAAATATACTTATAGAAAATTAAATTAGAATTTATCTGAACTTTTACAAATTTACACAAGAGTCGGTAGTACGAACCATGAGCTTCTAAGACTTAGAATATACAAAGTTGGTATGAATAAATACACGTTCTGTTTGAAAACTACATGAAAAAGACTAATAATGTCAAAAACTACTAAGGACAAGTGGCAACTTCTATACAGAATACACGAACATCTTTCCGGGTCAGCTCCCAACTTCTTCAACAGCCCCGCTCCAATAGTCTGCACAAAGTGTGCAGAAGTGCAGTATCAGTACAACCGACCTCATGTACTGGTAAGTATCTTGACTAACTCCGTCGAAGTAGTGACGAGATTTGTGGTTAAAAGTTACTCATTAATAAACACTATAATGTAAACTAGCAATGGAACTAAAAGACAAAATAATAGAATGAAGTACACAATGCGACTGTAACAGGTAATAACGAAGTACCAGAAAGAATCATAATTCAGCAGTTTCCAACATCTCAACCGGCACTTTCCTTAGAACGAAATCCCATGAACCACAACAATCACCTCATTTACTTTCATAGTGTGATTAAGTACTCAAGACATCATATCTAATGGCACATCAACACCCTTCATGCATTTATCTCATACTCACCATATATGCGTAACATAGTACCAACCAAATGATAAAGATACCGAAGTAGGAATGACAAGGAAGGAAAATATGTAAGCAGTAATAATAACTGAGAATGTACAGAAGAACATCAGCAACAGAACATGATCTTCACAAGTTAACAAGTAAGGACATAAAGGACTAGCATGGTGGAAGACTTACACTAATGTGCAACAGAATAGATATAACATGAGTATAATTATAAAATCAGGAAATAGGCATGGCATATGCAAGTTAAGCAAGTAGAAGATATGGACAACACAACAACAATTGTGATATAGGTCAAGTACGAAACAATAACAACATACCACACAAATATATAATGACGACAATGACAACTCAAGGTAAAGACGGAAATATATACATGGAAAACATATATCACATCATAATGCATGTCCCTCATTCTCACCTGCATGGAAACACCCTTCGTGCCATGACCTCACAATATTAAAAGCATAACAATATAAATGAAATGGCACGACATCACCCTTCGTGCTTTACACTCTTCCTCACATGATAATGAATATAAACAATGGCACGACATCACCCTTCGTGTTTTACACTCTTTCCTCACATGATAATGTATATGAAATGGCACGACATCACCCTTCGTGCTTTACACTCTTCCTCACATGATAATGTATATGAAATGGCACGACATCACCCTTCGTGCTTTACACTCTTCCTCACATGATAATGGTATAAACAATGGCACGACATCGCCCTTCGTTCTTTACACTCTTCCTCACCATGCATATGAATATCAAAAATGGCAAGGCAGGAAGTATAAATAACATCGAGGAGAGTGTTCAAACGAATAATCCAACATATTCTCAATCACAAAATTTCTAAGCCATCAATGATTCAATAAGCCCTCAAGGGCCGTACAATTAAAGTACTTCCACAAATTTCACATTTTATCAATAACACAAATATAGAATCCGTCACCTCAAATATCAACCGTAGCAAGTAGTAGTGATTACGCATAGAGATGAACCAAAGTAGACACATTAATGTATTCTCAGAATTCTATCAAATTTGATCAAGTGATATTATGTTAGATCTTGATTACTAACATTTTATACTATGTTCTTAATATCGGTAAAACGGGTGCATGAATCAAGGAAATTACGAAATTCTACAAAATACAATTATAGCACAATCTACCCCCGAGCATGGTTTACCCTACATACATTAATATATATGTGTTCGTTACCTCATATATGTATCTCTTCCGCATTTAGCAAACAATAGCAATTAGGAGGGAAAATTCCCTCAACAAGGCTAGGCAAAACACTTACCTCGATTCAGCTAACTCAACACTTAACTTAGCCTTTTTCTCTACCAATTCGCCTCTGCTCGACTCAATCTAGACCATGACGACTTGAATACATCACACAATGCAAGAGAAACCCATTTTAATTAATAAAGTTGTGATTTTTATTCAATTTCTAAAAAGTCAACAAAAGTCAACCTCGGGGCCCGCTTGGTCCAAATCCGAAATTCGGACCAAAACCCGATCGCCCATTCACCTCCGAGCCCGGATCTATAATTGGTTTTGGAATTCAACCTCAATTTGAGGTCTAAATCCCCAATTTATCAAATCCCTAGTTTCTACCCAAAACCCCTCAATTTCACCATGAAAACCTTAGATTTTGGTTGAGTCTTATGAAAAAGTAGTGAAAGATTGAAAGAAATTAGTTTAAGATCACTTACCAATGATTTGGGGAAGAAAAGTTCTTTGGAAAATCACCTCTTGTAGTTTAGGTTTTGAAATTTTGGAAAATAAATCAAAAATCTCGTCTAAGTCTTGTTCAGCTCTAGGTATCGCATTCGCGAAGAAACCTTCGCATTTGCGAATGAACAGTGTTCTCGCAATTGCCATAAATTGTTCGCAATTTCGGATGAACAGTGTTTTCGCAATTCCGTTTGAACAGATTTTCGTAATTGCCATAAATTGTTCGCAATTTCGGATGAACAATGTCGCACCAGAAATCAACAAAACCCAAACTTCTCCGAAAGGATCCGAAATCACCCCCAAACTCATCCGGAACCTCCCGGACACAAACCATATATGAATTTCAATCATAAAACACGTTATGGACCTGCTCGCACACTCAAAAACATTGAAAAGAGGTCGTCTTAACCTGATACTAGTCTCTCAACCAATGATCCTAAAATACACCCAAGCCCCTCGGTACTCCAAACCAAAAGTGCATGTCAGTCTAAAAACATCATACGGATTTGCTCGCGCGATCAAATCGCCAAAATAACACCTAGATCTACGAATTGGATACCAAATCAAATGAAAATTTCAAGAAAGCTTTGAAATCTCTATTTTTACCATCGGACGTCCGAATCACGTCAAATAAACTCCGTTTCTCACCAAAATTCGCAGACAAGGTTTATACATCATAACGGACCTGTACCAGGCTCCGAAATCAAAATACGGACCCGATACCATCAATTCAAGCATTAAGCAAATACTTTAAACATTATTTTTCTGAAATTTAATTTTAGTCAAAAATTCATTTCTCGGGCTAGGGATCTCGGAATTCGATTCTGGGCATACGCCCAGATCTCATATTTTACTACGGACCCATCGGGACCGTTGAAACACAGGTTCAGATCCGTTTACTCAAAACGTTGACCAAAGTCAACTAAAATCAACTTTTAAATTCCAAAAAATTATTATTTCTTCAATTTTCCACATAAAGCCTTTTCCAGAATTACGCCATGACTGGGCACGCAAATAGAGAAGAAGAATAAAGTGAGGTTTTGAAGGCCTCGAAACACCGGATTGGGTTCAAAAACGCAAGATGACCTTTTGGGTCATCACACCCACCCTCTACAAGGTATAAGTTATCCGGGTACCAATCTTAATCTTGGGATAACTTATACTAGGTTTGCTAACCAAACAAAGTATTTAGCTGATATTAAATTTTTGTACCAGTACTATACCTTCTTATACCTCACACCAAACAACCCCTAAGGTTATATATGTGTGACTTTACTGTAATATTTTTATAAATATGTCTATTTTCGTCTTATTTTCCCAGTTTTTACATGTCCCACATTTTGTTTATCTCATGATCATTCAAAAGAAAATCTGTTCTAATCAAAATTATATCCCTTCATTTATACTTATTAATTAGTCGAAGAAAATAATAAATTCCTTTTAGAATATTATTTGAATAAACAATATCTTTCTCCATATACCATGTGCCTTCAATTGAGGGGAGGAAACCCCGCCAAGTTTGACATACTCCTCCGGGAGATACTCTTAACAACATTTTTTTTATATGTCGTTTTCAAATGGAATATTTATTTTAATAGTCATTGCTCGGGTGTATATGGACGGGGTTAGTTCGTTTTTTATCAAAATCAAACCAAATTAACTATATCGGTTTGGATTGGTTTAGTTTTGTCAGATTTTTCAAGTTTTTTTGTTATATGAATATTGTTTCAATCTTCCTTTATTAAATTTTTGATAAGCAAATATAGATCTATTAAAATATTCTTATGTAAAAAGTTTCTTAGTAACACATGATAGTTATTTTCTAATCGCCTGCAATAATTTTACGTTGATGTAAACTTTCAAGATTAATTAAATTTAATAATTAAACATAAAAATAAATATGAACTTGTATAATGATATATTCTATTTAATTTTAAATTATCGAAATACCATTTCAAATTCGAACATATATAAGAATTTAACAGATCTTGACATATAAATATAGAAGAACAAAGAGATTGACACATTTTACGAACACTTGATAAGAAAGTGACCATACAACTCATTATTAAAAGTTAATAAATATGGAGCACTTCATATTTAACTAAATATTATATCCTATAAGAGAATCCAAATATTTTTAAATACTTTATAAAGAAAATTCTATAAAAAGTCTTAAAAGTATGTATAAAAATTATATATTTATATATTAATTTGGTCGAATTTTTTATATTTAAATCCTAATTAATTTTTTTAATCGATTTGATTTGACTTATGAATTTGACTCTATTTTTTGGTTTGGTTTGTACACGCCTGATCATTAGCATAAATATACGTTTCCCAGACCTATGTAGTACAATGTTGTTCTTTAGATAAACGTACGACAACATGTATGTCTTTAAATACAGTTCTCAAGAAAAGTTGGATTGAACTTGGAAACCCACTCTTACATATAATTATGTCTCGTAGGCATTAAGTGAGAATGTTTTTAAATATTGGAATCAAATCAAATTAATTGAGTCATTTTTTTGATCGATTCGGTTTTTATCAGTTTTTTGATTTTTTCGGTCATTATCTATTTTTCTTCTTAAATATGAGACATACACCATCAAATGCATATTCCGACGACTACATTTTCAACGTAACACTTTCAAATCAATTGTTATTTAAAAAATCTAGCATTTTCAATATATATTGATGATAACTGAATCAAGCTCAATTAAAAATTGATTATTTTTAACCTGAATAAAATCTTGTACTTGGTAAAAGAAAATTACCAATCAAACTAGAATGTAAAGACAAAAAATTAGATTATTATATAGCAAAGAACAAGACTAAAAATACAAATGACTAATATATACCATAAAATTTTAGAAACTTTATATATATATATATATATATATATATATAGTTACTTTCCTAATGGGTTTGATTCGGTTTTTTTGGTTTTATTTTTATTAAAACCAAAATCAAAACAAAATCAAATTTGATCGATTTTTAAAATTTAAAATCAAATTCAAGTGTTTCGATTTTTTTGATCGATTTGATTCGATTTTTGGTTTGATTCGATTTGTTGGGATTTTATGAACATCCTACGGTCATGGGCAAATGGACTACGTACTATATATGAATGAACTTGTGTGAGGCATTAATTTTTTTTCATTTTTTTTTTCACCGTGTCCTTATTTTCTTTAAACCTCGGCAAGTAATTTGAGTTATTATAAATAATTAGATAAAGTTGTCTTTTAAATAATTTGATAGCATACAAATTGTTTTACATTATCATTGTATAGAAGTTAGAATAATTCCAAAATACGAACCATAAAGTAGGCGTAGTTCTTACAATTTTTTTCTTTTTAATTCAAATAATTTCTTTTTGGTTCGTTCAAATACATACCTAGACTTCGACTTTGGATCTTACACCCAACCTCTCGTTTTTGGATCTAGGCACATGTTTAATTAAAAAAATAGTGAAAGTTTCAAGGGAGTTTTAGATATGAACTCCAATTTATAAAGTAGCATTCATTTGAGCAGAAAGATTCCAGTTTGGATTACGATTAGTTATATCGTATTATATTGTTATTTTAAATATAATATTTTTATTTTTTAATTTTGTATATTATATTATATTATTAAATTCGTTGTCATATAACGATGAAAAGACACATTGTACAAACGACGACCAATTTGTGTGATCACATCGTTATCTTTTATTTATTTATTTTGCCCTTACCTGAATTTTATTTTACTATTCATCTTACCTTTTTAATAATTACTCAATCTCATAGTCTACTTTTTTTTTGGTAATATTGTACGCCCATTCTTCAAATTACTAATGTGTGATATTATAAAATGAGAAAAAATAATAGAATCTATTCAAATATTACAATGTGATATGATACATCAAGAACGACATGTAACAACTATCCAAATAATTAGCTAACGTTTGGCCATAAATTCTCAAATTTATTTTAAAAATCTTATTTTCGCAAAATTTGGTTTGAAGATGAAAATTTGTTTCGACATAATTATCAAAACACATTTCACTTTTTTTTTTGTTGTTGAAAAAAAAACATAAAATGTTACTTATACCCATAAGTTCTAAAAACTATCAAAACTATCCAACAATACCAAACAAATAAACTTGCTAATCCTGTATATGCAGAACCTTCATCGATGTCATTCATTATCATTATCACAAACAATTGTCCTGAACATAGTTAAATTTGGCACAAAATTATCATTTTTATAATAAACTACATAATACACTATCCTAAAACCATAACCTATATTTTAATATCAACTTCTAATAATACAATTACTAGCTACTATAATTCGTCAAATTGCAATAATGTTACGAGATCCATTTGTCTAAAAGAACGTTATAGTAATTAGCTTGTGAATTAATTGAGTCATAGTAGATAGTGGGCTTTTTTTTTATAAAATACAAAAGTTTGATTTTATTTTTTTAGAAATTGTTAAAAAATCCTACCGTAATATTTTGGGCCAAAAACAGGTCCAGAGCTAGTTTTGAGATTTGGAAATTTTATTTTCAAAATCTGTCAAAACACGAATAAAATTTATAAACAAACATATTTTGCCAAATTTTATTTTAAAAAAGTTTGACAAAATCTATGGTCAAACGGGTGCTTAATCCCGTGGTTAAATATTTTCATATGGAGACTTGGAGTAACTTCCTTCATTCAATGTATAGTCAAACCTCGCTATAACAACCTCGTTTGTTATGAATATTTTTGGATGTTGTAGCAAAATGCTATCATAGAGAACATATATTATAGTAGCACAACATAAAAATTGGTTCCGAAAAAAACTTGACTTTTATAAAAAAACGTTGTTATCTAGGAATGTTGTTATAGAAAGATTTGACTGTATTACACAAAAATAAATACAAATAAAAAACATTGGTCTAAAACCAGCCACGTATATCCCGAATGCTATTTTGGTAAACGTACCATCAGAGAATGGCAAAAGTACAACCATTTTCAGCGTCACTTCAATTCCAACTACCTCTTTTTCCAACTTCACCTACCAGCCCAAAAAGAAAAAGGTGCAAAAGCAGCCCTTCAACTCCAGTGTTATATATAAATCAGAGTCTACTTCACCTAATACTCTAAAAACCAGACCTTCACCTATCATCAATGGCTCTATATTTCATTTTCATATCGATAACCCTAATTTTTCTAGCGCATAAACTCTACCACCGTCTTAGATTCAAACTACCACCAGGTCCACGGCCGTTACCGGTGGTCGGAAACCTTTACGACATAAAACCGGTGAGATTCCGGTGCTTTGCCGATTGGGCCAAAACTTATGGCCCGATTTTCTCAGTATACTTTGGATCACAGCTAAATGTTGTGGTAACAACAGCTGAATTAGCTAAAGAAGTATTGAAAGAAAATGACCAGAATTTAGCAGATAGATTTAGGACTAGACCTGCAAATAATTTGAGCAGAAATGGAATGGATTTGATTTGGGCTGATTATGGGCCTCATTATGTGAAAGTAAGAAAGCTCTGTAATCTTGAGCTTTTTACTCCTAAAAGACTTGAAGCTCTTAGACCTATTAGAGAAGATGAAGTTACTGCTATGGTTGAAAACATTTTCAAGGATTGTACTAAGCCTGGTATGTTATTTTCTTTGTTTATTTCTTTATTATTTGCTAGAGTTAATTTATGTAGTACAAGAAAGGAGCCTTGAGTTAAGTGGTAAAATTGCTGCCATACGACCTTCGGGTTCAAAACCCTTGTTGTCCGGTACCGGATCTCGTGCATAGTGAAAACTAGTGTATTGGGCTACTCTTTTAATTTATTTAGTTAAATTGCTGCCATGTGACCTCCGGGTTGGGTATCGGCTCTCGCGCATAGTGGGAACTAGTGTATCGGGCTATCTTTTTAATTTATTTAGTTAAATTGCTGCTATGTGACCTCCGAGTTTCAAGTCGTGGACCCTTGTTGTCCGGTATCGGATCTCGCACATAGTGAAAACTAGTGTATCGGGCTACTCTTTTAATTTATTTAATTAAATTGCTGCCATGTTACCTCCCGGTTCAAGCCGTGGACCCTTGTTGTCTGATATCAGATCTCGCGCATTGTGTAAACTAGTGGATCGGACTACCCTTTTAATTTATTTAGTATAAACTTATTCGAACTCACTATTTACGGGTGTTATTTGTATATCACGCCTCCTATTTACGGTGAATCATACTAAATTATATATTTAAGTAAAAATATTATTAACTATAGATTAGTGATACGAGTGTATAAGAAGACATAAGTCATGTAATTTTTTGAGTTGATGTAAATAACATACACAGAATAAGTTTTTACCCATTTATTTTATACAATTTTGGAGCAAGATTTGCCAAAATTAAGTAATTTTGTTCATCAAACTTAAGTATTTTTATTTGGTCACTTCTTCGAAATGAGATCTAATTAACTCCGAAATTTGTGGTGGGAAAGTTTTTATTTTTTATTTTATTTTAGTGGGGATCAATTCAAAATATTTGTGGAAGATTCAATAAGAGCCATCACGTGACTTTGACCTTATGGGCACACGAACTTTCACGTAGTAGGCAATAAAATATTAAGTTACTTTCAAATCACTATTTTTAAAAACATTAAATAGAAAGAGTAATGAAAAACAAAACAAATGTTGAGGATGTAATATTGGGTTATAATTATGTGAAATAATTAAATACTATGGTCCACAATTAGGCCATTCATTCATTAAAATAAAGATGGTGGAGTAGGTGAATCTTTAGATGACTTAATAGTTTAATGTCTGTTGTGTACTTTTGATTATTTTATTGTAATACGCTAATTACTTCCATTTTTAAAAATCAAGCTAAAATGCCTTAAGTAGGTAGTGAGAATAAAGATGTTGATTTATCTAAGTTTTGCAAGAGTATAATTTTTTTAGAATGAAAATAAGTAAAACTTTTGAAGTATTTTTTATTGTAATACAAATCATAGTAGTTAATTACCAACATGGAATGTCATCTATTTCACTGTTCTTGAGCAGAGTTTCTACCTGAAATAGCCTCTCTTCTTTTGTGAGCGGTAAGGGTTGCGTACACATTACCCTCCTCAAACCCCACGTGTGAGATTTCGCTGAATTTGTTGTTGTTGTTGTTGGAATGTCATCTATTCTTGTGCTAAAAATGCTAAAAATATTCTGCAGATAACACAGGTAAAAGCCTGTTGATGAGAGAGTACTTGGGATCAGTAGCATTCAACAACATTACAAGGTTAACATTTGGTAAAAGATTCATGAACTCAAAAGGTGAGATTGATGAGCAAGGTCAAGAATTCAAGGGCATTGTCTCTAATGGCATCAAAATTGGCGGAAAACTTCCCTTGGCAGAGTATGTTCCATGGCTCCGTTGGTTTTTCACAATGGAAAACGAGGCACTCGTGAAACACTCTGCACGTAGAGACCGCCTAACAAGAATGATCATGGACGAACACACACTGGCTCGCAAGAAAACTGGTGATACTAAGCAGCATTTCGTGGATGCGTTGCTTACTCTTCAGAAGCAGTATGATCTTAGTGATGACACTGTTATTGGCCTCCTCTGGGTAAGTAAAAATCACAGTTTCTTTATCTACACGTCAGTGTCTCTATCTGGCGAAAGAACTAACGCTTCATCCTATAGAGTCAAGTGGTTAGTCAATTGGTATAAAAACTATAATTAGGGTTGTAGTTTGTTGGATAGAGACGATGCAAGTACATTGACACGTCTGTGACATGATAAAGAGCAACCATCTTTTGAATATGTCTGTCACATGTATATATGCGTATGAACAAGGATAGAGGCTACGGAAGTACATAGATCTGTCGGTGACATGATAAAGAATGAACAACATTTTGGACAATGTAACTATCACTTTGTGACGTTAGAGACAACTCGGTTTACATATATACATTTTCAAACTGTTCAATATTATTGTGTTAGACTAAGTATTTGAATAAGTTAGGATATTGAGTATGATGATTCGTATTGACGTTGACGAGATCTTAATCGTGTGATTTTGGTTCTCATGAAAATTGACTAAAGAACTTAGGAAGTATAACATAAATTGAGAATGTAGGACTCAATAAATTGTCTGGCATTTAGTTCTGCATAATAAGAGAAATTGCATAATTCTCATTCATATTAATGTTTATACAAAAATTACAGGATATGATTACAGCAGGAATGGACACAACAACCATAACAGTGGAATGGGCAATGGCAGAACTAGTTAAGAACCCAAGAGTGCAACAAAAAGCTCAAGAGGAGCTTGACAGGGTAATCGGTACAGATCGAATCATGTCAGAAACCGATTTCTCTAAACTTCCTTACCTACAATGTGTAGCCAAGGAAGCTCTAAGGTTGCACCCTCCAACTCCCCTAATGCTTCCTCATAAGGCCAGTGCCAGTGTCAAAATTGGTGGTTATGACATTCCTAAGGGATCCATCGTGCACGTGAATGTTTGGGCAGTCGCTCGTGATCCAGCCGTGTGGAAGGATCCGTTGGAGTTCAGACCAGAACGCTTCCTTGAGGAAGACGTTGACATGAAGGGTCACGACTATCGGTTATTGCCTTTTGGTGCAGGAAGGCGTGTTTGCCCCGGTGCACAACTTGCTATCAACTTGGTCACATCTATGTTGGGTCATTTGTTGCATCATTTTACGTGGGCTCCGCCCCCGGGGGTTAACCCGGAGAATATTGACTTGGAGGAGAGCCCTGGAACAGTAACTTACATGAAAAATCCAATACAAGCTATTCCTACTCCAAGATTGCCTGCACACTTGTATGGACGTGTGGCAGTGGATATGTAAAACATTTTATTCTTTTCCTTTTTGGCTTATATTTTTGGAATGAAATTCGTGAAAACTTGATGAGATTGTAAAAGTATTTGAGGTATTTAGTGCTTTGATCAGTTAGGTTTGTGTCAAATTCATATCAGAAGCTATTGTAACGTTGGCTATATTCCTGCAATGATCAGAAGACTCTGCTGTTTTAAGTATTTTTAATGCAACTTTTTATTTTTCTGATTTCGATTCTTAATTTCATTGCTTTATTCTAAATTTGGGGTTAGATGCCTAATCATTCTCTATCTCTACTGCTCCTTAGATTTCTGTTGCGATCCTAAACTAAGTTGAAGACTATCAAACCTGTTTGAAGATCGAGTTCACTGAATTGGCACATCACATAACTGCATGCGTTTGACAGATTTTGGTACAAAATCAGATTATGAGGGTGTTTGGTTAAGCTTATAAGCTGGTTAAATTAACTTATAAGTATTTTTCGGTTTCTCTATGCGTTTGGTAAAGTTAAAAGTGTTTATAAGTCAAAAATAAGCCAAAAGGCATAAGCTGGTCACCCCAGCTTATGAATTTTTAGCATATAAGCACTTTAAGTTTAGCCAAAAATTTTACTATTTTATCCTTAAAATAGTTTTTTTTTTAAAAAAAAAAACTTATATCGATACTCACTGACTCAAGTATTGTTCAAACTAACCCCCCCCCCCCCACGCAATTCTCATTGATTATTTAGGATAAGCAATTCTCTATTCCTTTGCATATTTATATCTATGTGATTGTGTATTAATCTTTGAACTGTATGTAATAAATGATGACATATCAAATTTTCGTGTAATGCTTTCTACGTGTTGTGGTGATGAAGACAATGTTTATTTCTCTTCAAATATTTTTTCCTATTTAGGTCTATTTTTTGCTGAATTTTTTTTATCAATTTATTATATTATTATAACTTATGATTATATGCTTATCATAAAATAAATTATATTTATCATAAAAATTATCTTATCTAAGCACAGTTGTATTTAAAATAAAATGACAAATAGAATATTTTGTGTTTGGATCGATTTGGAATCTAAAATTTTGAAGAAGTTACGCCCTTATAAGTGTAAACAGTTCTTAAGTTATTTAAGTCATTTTAATAGAAAAAGAGCTTATCAGCACTTTTTATCAAATATTGCAGCAACTTATTTTCAATTTCAGCACTTGTATCCAAACACGCACGTAACTGCTTATTTATTGAATCAGTTTCAACACTTAAAATTGCTTTTCATCTCATAATGCTTATCAACTACATCAAATCAGTTAATCCAAACGGGCTCTATAATACGGTAAAATAATATATAAGTCACGACCTCTCTCTCTCCACAAGGTAGGGGTAAGGTCTACGTATACACTATCATTCTCAGACCCCACTTGCGGGATTATTATGTTATTATTGTTGTTGTCGTCGACTTAAATGGATTGCAAAATGAACTAAACTCCAGTGATGGATTCTATTTCTCTTTTTCTTTCCCGACTTTTTTCTCCTCATTACAGGTTCTCTACATTGCTATAATAAGGGGTGTCAAATGGGTGAGTTGAGATGATTTTGGGCTGGTTAAAATGGATTAAGTCAATAAATGGGCGAGTTATTACCCGTCCAAAAGTTGCTTGTGCTAAGATGGGTTGGGTCAAGATGGACTAAAATATGAGTCATAGCCCAACTTGCCCAACTCTTACGAGGATGTGTTTTTTTTAATAAATTGTTTAATTATCAAATATGGCTTTTTTCTTTTATTAGGGTCATATATCACATATATAAAAAATTACTTTAAAGCTATTTTAGCAAAATTACTCATAGATCAATTTGGGTTAAAAATCAGCCCAACTTTAGATGGGCTGAGATGGACTGGGTCAAGATGGACTGAGTTCAACAAACGGACGAGTTAAATGGGTTTGAGCTCCCTACTATAAAAAGGGGGATTTGTAGTCCTACCCTATATTTGTGCCACCTTTTATCATGTACCCTATTTTTAAAAATTGTTGAGTTGGAAACCAACTGACAAAAAATCCGTAATAATATGACAATTACATCCCAGACAAATCGTGTGATCTGCAACCTTATTTGTGAAAAAAAAAACTCCTCTCCTCTCAGCAGCTTTATCAAAAAACCAGAAAGTTGTCCAGATTCATCTTCTCAATCACACTTGCATGAAGTTGTAGCACCTTGAAGCTAAAACTTCATGCTAATGTAGCATAAAGTTGTGTCATGTTGAAGCTAAAACTTCATGCTAATGCATGCTGAAGTTATTTATTTTGCAGTCTACAGTTTTGTCATGAGTTTTATCCGAAACTTCAGTCTAAACATGCTGAAGTTATTTAGTTCATTTGCTAAAACTTCAGTTTAAACAAGCTGAAGTTATTTAGTTCATTTGTGAAAACTTCAGACTAAGTATGCTTAAGCTTTTTAATTCATTTACTAAAACTTCAGAGTAAACATACTTAAGTTTTTGTCTTGCAGTATGTAATTTTCTAATGAGTTTTTGCTAATGCGCGCGGAAGTTATTTAGTTCATTTGCTAAAATTTCAGACTAAACATGCTTAAGTTATTTTGTTCGTTTGCTAAAATTTCAGACTAAACATGCTTAAGTTATTTAGTTCATTTGTTAAAACTTTAGACTAAACATGCTTAAGTTTTTTAGTTCATTTGTTAAAACTTCAGTCTAAACAAGCTGAATTTTTTTAGTTCATTTGCTAAAACTTAAGACTAAACATGCTTAAGTTTTTGTCTTGCAGTATGTAATTTTCTAATGAATTTTTTCTAATGCATGCTGAAGTTATTTAGTTCATTTGCTAATACTTCATACCAAAACATGCTGAAGTTTAGTCATGCAGTCTACAGTTTTGTCAATAGTCCTGAAGGAAAAAATCGTCTTTTTAAAACGCTTTTAACAAAAAAAATGAGTACGGTTTCAAACGAAAAAATAAAACATGTAGAAGTTAAAAGGGGCGACCAAATATACAATTTTTACCTATAAAAATGACAGGTTAAGTTGGTATTTTCAATTTTGTTGTTTCAGTCGAGTGATAGGCCCAATGGGTCCAAATGAGACAAAGAACGGACTTGGTCCAGTCCCATAAGTCTAGTGTACCCTTTGTCTAGCCCAAATGTTTGGTGCTTTTAGCTCAGGGGCCTATCACTGTTCCACTCCATTTAGGTGAGATGACTCTGCAGAGTTAAGTTTGGCTAGATATGGCTAATTAAAAAATATCCCGGGGGATAGCTTAAAGAGATTAGGATAGTTCTGCAAACCAAATGACCGTGATAAACGTACGATGTCCGTATTTTGAACAACTTTTTATCATTTGAATTAGTGACGGATCTAGGATTTGAAGTTGACGGGCGTCATATTTTTCTTTAATGTATACTTTATAATGACTAATATAAAATTTGTTAGGAATGTTTATTCGATATTTTTGAGTTGATTCGGGTCAACCTAATAGGTATTTTTTTATTTTAAAAATTTAAAAATTACATCTCAGGTATAAAAAAATATGATTAGATTTTTAAAATAGGATCACACCTTTAGTATAACAACATAAGTATATTAAAAATTACATCTTTTCTGTATATTAAAAATTAATTTACACAAGTAAGATAATATATTCAAAAAGAGAATTACATCAATCAGAATAAGAAATTTTAAAAATATTTTCCATAGATAAATTATATCTCATAAGCATAAATTAGATAAACTACAATTTCCCATAAATCAAAAATCATAAATCACATATTTTTTAAGCAATGCTTATGAAATTATAGTAAAGTGATTTAAATTATATCTAACAACCATCACATAACACAAATATTTATGATATAATAAAAAAGATGAAAAAACTTTGATCTCAATCCAAAATTCTCATTAAGACCCGATTTTTTCGGATTTGAAAGAAGAAAACTCAAAAAATTAATTAAGAGGAATGCTTATTTTATATAATTTTAAAGTTTGAAAGTTTCTTTTTTGAGTGTTCTTGCTAGAGAACACATACAAAATAATACAATAGAGAAAAGAGAATATAAAAAAAAAAAACGACAAATTGAAATTCGGTGGAAGCCGAAATGAGATATGAATGGGAGAAAGGAAATAAAGGCCCAAAGAAAAGAGAAAGTCAGACAAGGTTCAAGATAAATTTAACTTGAATTTTACACACGAAAAAAACTTTCAAAAAGGTCTACCAGCCATGGCACCTTTATCTAGTTTACGGTTGCGGGTGGAAAGATCAGATAATTAATCTAATTTAAAAAAATCTCAATATAGATATATAAAATTTATATCATTTTACGGGGTGCCATGCCACCCCTTCTTAAAGGGGTGGATCCGCCCGTAATTTGAACCATGGCTAGTATGAATATTTTCACAAAAATTTAGCATATTGTCACAAACTTCATTTATGGCCATTCGCTATTTGTTACCAAGTCATATGACATTGTAGTAGATTTTAGAGCAAACTTCATTTATGGTTATCCGCTAGATAGTAGAAATTAATATCACCCGCTAGCCACAAATTGTAATATGTATTTTATAGCCCAAAATCAATTATAACGTCTAGTCGCCGAATTATACATCTCACCCACAAGCACAAACGCAAGTTCATTGGAGAAATGATTTTCGGCCCAAAAATGGTTTAGTCGAAAAACTTCACCGGTCACAGCAGTGGCCGAAACATTCACAGTCGTCGGACTGCAAATAACAAGCAAACCATCTCTTAAATATATATTTTCATAATATCAAAATCCCCCAAAACAATAAATAAAACAAGAAAGAGTCATCGGATTTATTGGAGGGTCGCCGGTGTTTAAGTTTCCGTCCAGATCTAAAGCCAACAAGATCGAGCACAGTGGGTTAGACTGACTGGGTTTTGATTTCGATTTCATGATTTGTGGTGACGTCGAAACTGGAGCCTGGGAACCATTAATATTAATACCACAGCAGCTGAGACTCGACAAATCTTGTATTCAAATCTTGAAACCTTCCATTTCACCATGGAAGTCAACAGTGTTTTTTCTGATCATTGTCATTTCCTCTTTGTAATTTGTTTCATAGGGTTGGCTCCCATTAGGCCCCCAAGTATCAATTACTCTCCCTATCCTATGTTGCAACTCGTGCATATCAAACATGAATATTTTATCAATCTCTTTTTTGGACCAACTTTTTCATAAAAAAATGTATATGAGGCTGATATTTAAAAATCATTTTAGATTATGTATTAGACTGGAGAGATTTCTTTTGATTATTGGTATATTACAAAATAAATATATAAAATAAACTGTTACTATACAAAAATTATGCAAAATAGACGTCACTATATAATTTATATACAATAGACAGTCACTATACAAAATATATACAAAAATAGACTGTCATATACAAAAAATATACAAAATAGACTGTCACTATACAAAATAGACTGTCATTATACAAAAATATACTAAATAGACTGTCACTATACAATTTATATACAATAGACTGTTACTATACAAAATATATACAATATAGACTGTCATTATATAAAATATATACTAAATAGGCTGTCGCTATACAAAAAAATATACAAAATAGAGTCACTATACAAAATAGACTGCCACTATACAACAAATATACAAAATAGACTGTCGCTATACAGAAAATATACAAAATAGACATTTCGGGCTATTATATGTAATATGTTTGAGTCGGAGGGCCATTTTGTGTCAATATGCAAAAACATAGGAGCATTTGCATCTATACCCGCTTTTTGGGTCACATTTTAACCTATACCTGCTTTGCAAAAAAGTTTGCAAGCGTACCCACTTTTCGCGTAACTTCAAGCATACGGGCCTGAAGTAGCAAAGGCAATTCAGCATTCTAGTACACGGGCCTGAAGTAGCAAAAATTGATGAACCAAGTGTTGGCTGAAGTTTTTGTTTGTAATTGCTGAACTTAAGCATTCTAGTAGCTGAAGTTTTATTCTGTATTTTCTGAAGTTTTTGTTTGTAACTGCTGAACTTACGCATTCTAGTAGCTGAAGTTTTATTTTCTATTTGCTGAACTTCAGCACGTTTTAGCTGAAGTTTTGTTCTATATTTGCTGAACTTCAACATGTTTTAGGTGAAGCTTTGTTATGTTTGTGATGAACTTCAGGGCTAAAGTTTATTTTGTATTTACTGAACTTCAGTATTATAGGAGTTGAAGTATTTGTTTATATTTGCTGAACTTCAATATTCTTAACTTTATTTGTTTGGAAGTTATTAGATTGGTCGAAGTGCATAATTAAGCAGCAAACGTTAATCTTCAGCAGAAAGTTCATCCCTGTGAACAGAAGTTTCATAGCAGCACCAGCAGCAGCAGAAGAAAGAAGAAGAAGAAGAAGAAGAAAACGAAGGAGGAGAAAGAAGAGGAGAAAGGGGGCCGAAATTGTTTAAAAAGTGGGTACAAGTTAAAAATAATTTAAAATTATGCGCCCTGTGCAATTTTTACAAAAACATAGGCTATTAAAATTTTGAGGGGCTATAGAGGGAAGTTTTCTCTAGAATTCATACGCAGTGTAATAAGCCACCCTTATCTCAACAAAACGGACATAAAGGTGGAGTTATGGTTTCAATTTTATGTTATCGGATTTTAGAATGACGATTTCAAGTATTAATAACTGAGTCATAAATTTATATTTATATATATGTAATGTAATTTTTAACACAAATACAAATATTATGTTGGAACAAAGCTAATGGATTAAGTTAAATCTGTACTCGAATTTCTAGCTTCGCCTCTGGACGTACCCTTTAATATTTCTCAACTAAAACTGGCACATGGACACATTATCCTTACATATTCATGACATCAATAATACTTGTATCAGCGAAAATTTGACCATCCAAAAGCATATATTATATCATTTTCGAACTAGATGGTAACCTCGATCTTATCATGGCACAACTAGTTTCTAACTTTAATCAAAATGTCAATCTTTGAATGGTCAAACATATGTCATGACTTGACAAAAGATGGATGTCAAGGCTAGCTCATGGCGTATGCCACGTCCTAATTAAGGATCCGCAGCATTCACTGACCCATTGGACCTCCAACTTGGTTGCCCATTTACACATTGAGCCAATTCGTAAACTCTACTAATTTTTTTCTTAGTTTCTCGGTGTCTAGTATTAGTCCGATAAAATATGAATTCACGAGAACACTCCCTAATAGTAACGACACCATACTCAAGACTCGAACCCGAGACCTCTGATTAATGATGAAGGAGTATTTATCACTATACCACGACCTTGTTGGTATTCTTAGGTTCATCAATAAGAAAAGCAAGAGTACTCTCGAGTTCGAGCCTCAAGAGAATATAAAATATTTCGATAGGAAGCATTTTACTTCCCATTAGTTGATTATTCGATGTGATTTCGAATTAGTGAAAGTAGCGAGTTTTGAACATTTGATGAATAAAAGAAAATAAAAAGGAAAATCTAGAAATATAATATGAATGTAGTAATAAAATAAGTTTATATAATATTATTATATCTTTCCTACGAGAGAACTTTATATTTACTATTATTAGTAAGGACGCGGAGACGCCATGAGCTAGCCTTGATCGCTATCCTTGCCAAATTGGGATATGTTTGACCATTCAAAATTTGACATTGTGATACAAGCTAGAATTTTGTTATGTCATGCTTATTTCAAGGTGACCATCTAGTCTGAATACAGAGACGTGAAAACAATCTCTTACAAAAAATATAGGGTAAGATTACGTACGATAAATTTTTGTGGTCCAATACTTTTTCGGATTTCACACATAACAAAACAAAAATTTAGTGCACCGAGCTGCCTTTTTATCTAGTCTGAAAGCAAAAATTACTTTCTAAAACGTCCCAAGATCTTACTTATTCAAAACGCGAGTATTACCACCAATTAGGTCTCAATACCGCTGTCCATATAGATTATCACTATACATATCGTTCCATTTAAATGCATCTCAATCCTAACCTAATACGTCGTTCAAATCCCCTTAATTATTTGTCAGATTTTATCATAAATTGATTAGTTTTACGTTGGTTATTAACATACTGCAACGCTCATCCTTTATTTGATTTTTTTTTTGGTTTCCCACCCGGTACTCGGTACCTGTATCGGAGCCCGACTATATTCGAATTCGCGCTGTGTAGGGCCCCATTCGGGGAAAGCGCTCCTTACCAAAATATTTTCCATACTCGGGCTCGAACTCGAAATTTTTGGTTAAGGAAAGAGCAGTCTCATCCACTGCACCACATCCTTTGGTGGTCTTTTATTCGAGTTTAAAAACATACAATGTGAGCTTGAGCTCATACAGGTAAAGTTAGTCTTAATATTGAAGTTAAGACGATGTATTAATTTGTTCTATTTTCGTTAAAATTAGTATTGAATTTCTGTTCCAATTGAGATAAAGATGGTATATATGTTTGTCGTCTAATGAGTAATACAGAAGCATTATTACTGTCGAAGCATTTAAGAGTCAACTTGGTCATGCCGTAAATTATAATTTATAAATTTGTCAACTAAATTTATGGTTCAAAGAAATAAGGCAATCCTTGGATAAGGTTAATGTCTGTTATATATGGAATAATCAACTAGTAATATATTTTTGAAGTGTCGCCAAGGATTGTGGTAGGATGAATAGACTCTTCGTCCTTAACTAGATGTTTCGGGTTCGATCCTCGAAAAGAAAGAAAACCTGTTAATGGGAAGCGTTTCCTCCGTAATGAACATAACGTGGAACGAATGTAACATATTAGTTGGACCTAATACGAATACGAGATATCCTATAGGAAACGAAGAAAAAAAGAGGATTTCTAAACTAGTGGTGGTCCACTCATTTTCAAGTTGAGCAAAATCATAAGAATGTGATCAGGGCGCATCCGGCGTATCCGATGTGTTCAATTGAATCCAGTACTTTTGATTTGGAACATAAATTTAAATGTAAAAACTTTTTAAAATAGGAACAAATAGTAAATATGAAGCCATAACTTTAACAATATAATAGATTCAATATTAAATTTTTAGATGTTGAACCCATAAAATTCAAATCCTGGATCAGCCGATATGGTCATAACAATCATTAATTCTATCAAAGTTAATTAAACTTTTAATATATATATATATATAAAAGGTACGACTTTTTCTTCTTTAAGGGAATGAAAAAATTGTTATATAAAGGGGCCATAGTTTGCCTCATATCTTCACACACAAACTTCCCATAATGGCTCTTCTTTTAATACTCTCCATATCTATATTTCTCATCTTTCTTTCTTACAAACTCTATCACCGGCTCACGGCCAAGCTGCCGCCAGGTCCGTGGCCGTGGCCAGTCATCGGAAACCTCTTCGACATAACGTCGGTGAGGTTCCGATGTTTTTCTGAATGGGCCCAAGTTTATGGGCCCATCTTCTCATTTTACCTCGGTTCACAACTAAATGTGGTGGTAAATAATGCAGAATTAGCTAAAGAAGTTTTGAAAGATAATGATCAAGATTTAGCCAATAGGTTTAGAACTAAGCCTCTTGAAAATGTTAGTAAAAATGGGATGGATTTAATTTGGGCTGATTATGGGCCTCATTATGTGAAAGTAAGAAAGCTTTGTAATCTTGAGCTTTTTACTCCTAAAAGACTTGAAGCTCTTAAACCTATTAGAGAAGATGAAGTTATTGCTATGGTTGAAAACATTTTCAAGGATTGTACTAAGCCTGGTAAGTTTTTTCACTTTTACTTTTTACTGTTTTTGTCCATTTTTTTGGGTAATTCTTGAAATTTTCTCATTGCTTGCTTCTTTTCTTGAAATTAAATGTTGATCTCTTGAAATTTGATAGCACTCTCTATCTCGTCACGTAGGGATAAGATCTGCGTACATATTACCTGTCCAGACCCCACTTATATAATTTTACTGGATATGTTGTTGTTGATGTTAAAATTTGATAGCAACTCTTATTTAGACAATGCAAATTAATCTTGAATTAATAAAAATATAGGTACATGTTATAAGATAATCTCTCCATGGCCAATTGGCCATGCGACATATATAAGAGGTTTGAGTACTAAATTCCATGACAAATCCAA
Source organism: Nicotiana undulata (assembly GCA_005239495.1). Lineage (NCBI taxonomy): Eukaryota > Viridiplantae > Streptophyta > Magnoliopsida > Solanales > Solanaceae > Nicotiana > Nicotiana undulata. The sequence goes on along the minus strand of ML289909.1, from coordinate 80,100 downwards.
CAAAAGGAAAAAAAGAACAAAACCTTAACGGTATATTATGAATGTAAAAATTGCACGGGTTGTTCTATTTGGTCGCCCCTATTTAATCTATACTCATATTTTTAAAATTATTTAACCTATACCCTAATTTTTACTACTTCAGGTGCCGCCTTTCTGATACTGTGCAAAACTTCAACTTATTTAGTGCTGAAATTTTTACAAATGAACTAAATAACTTTAGCACTTCTGCTGAAGTTTTCGAAAAAGCCTAGAATACTTTTTAATAATGGATGCAACCCTTTTTAACTTTTTCCTTTTTTCTTGAACCCCTTGACAATAATTCTGTCGCCCACTGCCCTTTACCCCATACTGTAATGGATTAATGGTCCCAAAAAGTTGATGTTTTAGAGGAGAATACTGATCCAAATTTGAATAGTGAAATTCTCCAGTAAAGACAATTATCTCGAGGACAGCAAAATCTCCACTAGTCCACTCATGTTTTTGTTTTGAAGACTAAAATTCGTTGATCTTTTCTGACTTCTTCCTGATTTCTCAAAATTGTATACTACATTTTCACTTTTACTTATCCATTTTAGTTTAAGAGAAAAGATAATTTTTTTCTTATTTTACCCTTATGATCATTAATTACTCATTTTTAAAATTATATTCCAAAACTTTTTGAAATGCTATTATTATTAGAGATTCTATGGTAAAATACATACTACAACTACTATGAGTGCATATATCTCAAATCCTTTTATAATATATATAAGTACTATCAACGCATAGAGCTTAAACTCATAAGTTATATGCAGGGGCGGATGCACTCTTAGCGAAGCGGTGTCGCAGGTGTCACGCAACACAATTTCGTCAATTTTTTTACTAAATATATGTATCAATACTGTGAGGAAACAGATAAGTAGAAAAAAATAACACCACTTAACATAAATTGTGTTTTGGTGCGTTAGTTATGTGCTTGATTTTACTGTAAAAGGTTAGAGTTCAAACCTCAACTAGCACATTATTTTTTTTGCAAATATTTGAAAGAGTCTGTATGGTTAAAAATTGTGATGAAGTAGAATTGAATCTATCACCTTTCCAACTTGAAATACGACAAAATCGATAGTCTGAGAATATTTTTTTGTCTAGAAATATGATAATGGAAGTTATAATTCCTGTACGTCTATAAATTTTGACACCGTTTATAAAAATTTCTGCGTACGCCGCGCCTGATTATATGTGTATGTGTGCAGGCAATGTTAGTAAGATCTTGATGTTGAGGAACTATTTGGGATCAGTTGCATTCAACAACATAACAAGACTAACATTTGGGAAAAGATTTATGAATTCAGAAGGTGAAATTGATGAACAAGGTGAAGAGCTCAAAGCCATAGTCTCTAATGGGATGAAAATAGGAGGAAAGCTTAATTTGGGTGAGTTTGTTCCATGGTTGAGTTGGGTTTTCAAGGATGATAATGAAGCTCTCGAGGCTCAAGACAAACGTTTGGAAAAATTTACAAGAATTATAATGGAAGAACACACTATTGCTAGGAAGAAAACTGGAGAAACCAAACACCATTTTGTTGATGCTTTGCTTACCCTACAGAAGCAGTATGATCTTAGTGATGACACTGTTATTGGCCTTCTTTGGGTTAGTATACTAATTTCCTTTTTTTTATTATTACATATATTGGATATGCTTTTCGAGGCGTGCTCAGGATTTGAAACGAATTCAAGTTAATATACAGTAAAAATTGGGTTCATAGTCAAATATTTATAGATACTTAGTTGATTTGTTAATAAGTATATAGGATCAGGATTCGCATGAACACATAACAACTTGTTTAGATGGTTGTTATATATCTATTGTATTGTATCGTATTGTTACTTTAAATACGATGTTTGTTTTGGTTGTTACTTAAATTTTATTATATCGTATCGTTAAATCCGTAGTTACGTAACGACGAAATATGCCACTTTATGTAACGACCGATTTAATTTGGTGTGGTTGCGTCGTTAACTTGTCTCGTTCTCTTATCTCACCCTTCATTATTATCAAATAGCTTTATTTTATCATTTACCCTACCTTTTATATAATAAATTTATCCTGTATCATAATTTTTCTTTATAAAATTGCAAGTTTATGCTTCATATATTGCTAGTGTATGATATCATGAAACAACAACAACGATACAATCTATCCAAACATTCTATTCATCAAATGTTACAGTATAATACAATATAATACGATACATTATTAAACGAGGTGTAACAACCATCCAAAGTAAGTTACTTTATAGATCTATCTCTAGATATTAATAGAGGTTAACTTCAATTTTCACTTGAAGATGAATTTTGGAAATTTTCGAAAATTTAAAAAACTCCAAAAAACTGTTTTTCAAAATTTTCTGTCAAATCACTCATAAAACTTCAAAAATTCCAAAATAATATTCATGTCCAAACATACAACTCTAATTTTCAAATACCATTTTCACTTGAATTATTTTTTTCCACCTTTTTTTTTGTTGGAATTTTACAATTCTTATGTCCAAACGTCCACTAAGTGTTGTGAATCAAAATATTTGCAGGATATGATAACAGCAGGGATGGACACAGTAGCTATTACAGTTGAATGGGCTATGGCAGAACTAGTAAAGAATCCAAGGGTTCAACAAAAAGTCCAAGAGGAGCTAGACCGGGTTATCGGGTCAAATCGGGTCGTAAACGAATCGGATATATCCAAACTCTCTTATCTACAATATGTAGTTAAAGAATCACTAAGGTTGCATCCTCCAACTCCACTAATGTTACCTCATATGGCAAGTAGCAATGTCAAAGTGGGAGGTTACAACATTCCTAAAGATTCAATTGTACATGTTAATGTTTGGTCATTAGGTCGTGATCCAAGAATTTGGAAAAATCCTTTGCAATTTTGGCCAGAAAGATTTATAAAAGAGGATGTTGATATGAAGGGACATGATTATAGGTTACTGCCTTTTGGTGCTGGAAGACGTATATGTCCAGGTATGAATCTTGCCATAAATTTGGTCGTGTTGAATTCTTTTGTTTTATTTCTTTATATTTTGATTCCGTTTAGTGAATCTTGGTTCTAACACACTGCATGTATGAGTCTTGCCATTAATTTGGTCGTGTTGAATTCTCTGTCTTCTTTGCATGTTTATTTGTTTATATTTTGATTCCCATTAGTGAAAATCTTGTTTCTGCCACACTGCATGTATGATCGTCTTGCCATTAATTTGGTCGTGTTGAATTCCATGGCTTCTTTGTATGTTTATTTCTTTATCTTTTGATTCCCTCTAGTGAAAATCTTGGTTCTGCCACACTGCAAGTATGAATCTTGCTGTTAATTTGGTCGTTTATTTCTTTATCTTTTGATTCCCTTTAGTGAAAATCTTGGTTCAGCCACACTGCATGTATGAATCTTGTCACTAATTTGGTCGTGTTGAATTCCCTGTCTTCTTTGTACATTTATTTTCCCTTAGTGAAAATCTTAATTTTGCCGCTGCAGGTATGAATCTTGCCATTAATTTGGTCACGTCTATGTTAGCACATTTGTTGCACCAGTTTACTTGGTCTTTGCCTCCTGGTGTTAAGCTTGAAGATGTTGATATGTTGGAGAGTCCTGGTACTGTTACCTACATGCAAACTCCATTACAAGTTGTTCCTAATCCTAGGTTACCTCTACACTTGTATACACATATAAGCCAATGAATATGTAACATTTCTTTTATTTAAATCACTCTGGCGTAGTATTTACGCCAAAGTGACGGGTAAGGCTGCCATGTGACTAGGAGGTCACGGGTTCGAGCCGTGGAAACAACCTCTTGCAAAAATGCAAAGTAAGGTTGTGTACGATAGACTCTTGTGGTCCGGCTCTTCTCCGGACCCCGCGCATAGCGGGAGCTTAGTGCACTGGGCTGCCTTTTTACTCTGGCGTAATATTTACATGTATACTTTTATTTATAAATTCTGAAGAAGAAAAATACAACAAGGGTACTCAAATATTACCTTACTACTGATCTATGTAACATCTTGTCTTTTCCACTATTTCATTTTTTTTTTCCGATAACATAATTACTTGAATCTTTGTGAAGTTTTGTAAGACATTAATAAGAAGATTATGTATTGTTTTTCTTACTAGTGAAATTTCAACGTCTTTATAATTTGATTAAATTTCAAAAACTCTTTTTTCCTCGAGAACGCACATAAAGTTTTAGCCTATTCTAATGTTCCATAAAGGGTAAAATTGCAAGAAATAAGTATTATAATTAGCCCAAGATTTGTGACACTACTACTTAAGAAGAACATGCTTAATGCAAAGATTATTAATTTATATGAATTAAAAATATAGGAATCAAGAATTGAATTAATTTTAGTATGAAGGCACCGTAGCATGTACAATTGTAGGCATTCACTTTTCTGTCACAGCTTTCCAGCCGTAGAGCTGACTTGTACTTCCGTCACTGAGAATGTCAAGGGATCAGGTCCCTCAGCTGTTTCCTGTGAGTTCAACAGTACACTGCCTAGATACATTGAGTTTATGCTGACTGGTTGTGTTGGTTACGCATCAGGTCCTTTACATGAAAGTTTGTTAGATCATCAACACAAAATACTAACCCATTAATAACGAAAAATAGTCACCGTCTCGCCATGACCGTTACTCATTTTTTGGCGTTTTAAGGCCATAAAATAGGAATTTCGCCAGATCTCCAAATTTTCGTTGCTATAGCCCATGCCAACTACATGGACCCAGGCGTCCGAACTGCCAAATATTTTATCGGTCGATCAAAACAATCTAATAAGGAACAATATTCACTGTCTCGCCATGACGGTTACTTGTTTTTTTGCGTTTTAGGGCTATAAAAATTGAATTCTGCCGAATTCCTAAATATTCGTGTGCTATAACCCATGCCACCTGCATTGGCCCGGGCGCCCAAACTTGAACCACCTAAAAAATTTTGGCCCATCATAAATGGCCTAAGGAACAATAGTCACCGCCTCACCATGATTGTTACTCATTTTTTGCATTTTAGGGCCATAAAACTGAAATTTTGCGCGATTTCTAATTTTCGCGTGCTATAGCACACGCATACTACATGGGCCTTGGGGGCCCGAATAGCCAAAAATTTCATCGGCCCATCAAGAACGGCCTAAGGAACTGTATGGGTCAAAATCCGACAAAGAAAATTCGGCATGAAGAGGTGACCAAGTATGACAGCGACTCATCATGGGCGACTAGGTCGAGGTCGACCATGAGTTGACAGTATTGAGCCGCCAAGTAAGCCATCAGAGCCGAGGTCGAGCGGTAGGAAAAGAAATAACGACTAGTGTGGCTTTGGAACTTTCAAAGGGAATATTCCATTGAATATTTCTTCTACTGTACTTTTCTAGGATTTTTTGTGTGTATCCCATATAAATGGTAGAAGAGATAGAGAAAAAGGCATGTAATATTCATTCTGATAAGAACTCTTGTGAAAAGTTGACTCTAGAGAGATAATACAAAATATTACCTTTCCACAGTGATTCGATTTGTTGTTTGTTCCACCTTTCCTCACATCATATCCGAGAAAACCTCATATATTCCCATATCCATTTGTCTTATATTGTTGTCAGAGGGAAGAATCATCCACCTCATTCTATATTTGGGTGAATCATTCCTTCTATTTACATTTATTACCATTTAATATAGTTATTGCTCATCGTTGTTCCACTACTCATTCATAACAGCATCACTTAACACCATTTGTATTAAATTGGTTCAAACGTTATTATGCATTATTTTGCAAGCAAGTGTTAGATCTAGAGCTTATTATATATATTTAACTAGGATTGACCCATCACCTTTTTATTTAATTAATTTAACAAAAGGTTTCATATTTTTTTGTCAAATAAATTGGCGCCGTTTCTGGGGATTTTCTAGTCAAAATCATAGTTTTTCTATATCTAAAAAAACTAACAACACCAAAACACAAAAATTTCTTTTTCCTACTTGCACAGTATAACATGGAGGGTAATGGAGAGGAAAGATTGAAGGCAGTGGCAGGCCTTACTACTAACCTCCTAAATGAGGTTAATGGAGCAGACGATGAGAACATGACACCAAACGCTTCCCCTAGGCGAAGTGGTTCACCCCTTCCTCATGGCAGCGTTACCACCTTCCATGGAAAAGGAGCCTCTACGTCCACAACGGAAGAAGCACCATCAACAATGAAAAAGCTACTAGAAACATGGCTAACGAGTACACTTATCAACATACTCGACAAACCTGCCCAAAGGGCGAGCGGGGAGGATGCACGAGTCGACATCACAACAACAACCAATGAGCAACACGTCCCTCCTCCTTCAATAGGTATCATTCACACCGTTAATGATGCAAGTAACGACACCCTTACAGCTATTTTAAGAAAAATGGAGGAAATGGAGAACGAGAACAAAGCACTCAGCGACCAAATGAAGGAGCACCAAGAAAGGGTAGACAAGATACCGGGAGCCCCAAAGGTTTTACCAAAACGGGACCCCGGCCGGTTCGTGGAACAACCGTACAACGACGAGGCCGCCATATGCTATACCTAAAACATTCAAGATGCCGCCATAATTGAAAATATATGACAACATAACGGACCATGTGGATCACGTCACTCACTATGTCACTGTAGTAAAGGGCAACGACCTCGCCAAGGAGCAAGTATCATCCATATTACTGAAATTTTTTGGTGAAACCCTAACCGGGGGAGCGCTGACGTGGTACTCACAACTGCCAGTGCGGTCCATAGAAATATTTGAGGAAATGGTCGACAAGTTCGTCACCGCACATGCCGGGGCCAAGAAAGAGGAGCGAGAGTGAATGGCTTAGGGAATTCCTCGCCCAATTCAACCGTGCTAAAATGACTCTCCCAAATGTATAGGAAGGAAGGCGGTAGCAGCGTTCCAAAATGGGCTGAACAGGAGTGGTTCGAGGGCAACCAAAAAATTATTTAGCCATCTCATGAAATACCCTCCACCACTTAGGATGAAATACACAATTCCTATTGTGTCGAAGTGAGAGCAGACGAGTACGACCTTAACGGACCAACCCAACGGTTGACATCGGTCCAGATAAAGTCGAGGAAAGATAGTAGAAACGATAACAGAAAGGATCATGTAGGTCCATGTCTCAACCGTGAAAGACACCGGTCATACGTCAGAACTGCCATCATACCACCCCCCTGCCATGGCGACGGTCCATCCAGGCCACAGACAAGGACTCTCCGAAATGAAAGAGGTATGCCTCTACTACTATCTACTCACAATTTTTGGGTTTCTCCTTCAGAAATAGTCTACGCCCTAGAGAAGCTCGGCCCAAAGGTGAAATGGACACAAAAGATAAGTCCGACCCAAACACCAGAAATTCAAACGCCCTCTGTGAATTCCATCAGGAACGAGGTCATAAGATAGAAGACTTCATCGCCTAGAGGCAAGAGGTAGTGAACATGCTCTACCAAGGGAAATTGAGAGAGCTGATGAGTGACGAAGGAAGATCGAACTTCGCTCGAGGACGAGAATATCATCAAGGCCCCCTGAAGCCGCCCTCCCCAACCCACACCATCCAAATGATCATCGGCGGAGGTGACAACGCAACAATCAACAACGTAAAGTTCACAACCACCCACAAGTTGAAATGACTGATCGCCCATGAACGGTATGACGACCTCGAAGAAAGTATCATCTTCGACGAGTCGGATACCCACAATTTGACCTTTCCTCACTATTATGCTCTTGTTATTACTTTGTGTATTTCAGATACCGATGTAAAACAGATTATGGTAGATGACGGAAGTGGCGCGTGCAATATCCACCCTCGAGTCCTCACACAAATGAGGCTCGAAGATAAGATAGTGCCATGCTGCATCACCTAACGGGTTTTAACAATGTAGTTGAGCGGACGTCCGGAGAAATCACACTACCCGTTCTGGATGGTGGTATCACCCTGGAAACAACGTTCCACAATATGGATCAAGATATGGCATACAACACCATTATAGGATGGCCTTTGATACACGCTATGAGGGCCGTCCCATCCAGCTTATATCAGGTAGTCAAGTTTCCCACCCCATGGGGGAGTATTCAGCATCCACGACGAGCAATGCACAACCTAAGAATGCTATCGCATCGCCCAAGAGTGCACATACACTCAACATCTAAAAGGAAAAGGCGCAAAAGCATATCAATTAGAGAGGTCGAGGTCGAACGGTTACAAAGGGAAAATGTCATCAAGGACCCCAGAGTCGTGGAGGATACGGGATCAACTATGGAAGACCTTGACCGCGTTCACCTTGATGAGAACGACCACAGCAAAAAGGCCTATATCGGCCACAAACTCCAAGAACCAGGTAAATTCCATCAATTTTTAACTAACAATGCATACTTGTTTGCCTTTTCTCATGCAGATATGTCGGGCATCCCGAAGGAAATAACAACACACAAATTTAACGTCGACCCACTCTACCCCCCTGTACAACAGGTTAGAAGGAAATTCAATGCCGCGATAAATGATGTCGTCCGCTAAGAGATGAAAAAATTACTGGAAAACGGCTCTATCAGGGAGTCATAATACCCCCCATGGGTCACCAACGTGGTCATGATGAAAAATAAAAATGTTAAATGGAGGATGTGCGTAGACTTCACCGATCTGAACAAGGCATGCCCAAAAGACTCATTTTTACTGCCTCACATTGATCAGCTCATCGACGCAACAATAGGGCACGAGATGTTAAGTTTCATGGATGCCTATTCGAGTTACAACCAGATCATGGAGGAGGAATAATAGGAAAAAACTACTTTCATCACCCACCAAGGGACGTACTGCTACAAAGTTATGCCGTTTGGATTGAAAAACGCAGGGGCGACATGTCAAAGGCTAGTAACCAAAATGTTCAAAGAACAGCTCGGCAAAACTATGGAAGTATATATAGACGACATGTTGGTCAAGTTGAAAAGAAAGTAAGACCATATCGACCATTTGAGAGAAGTTTTCGGCATACTTAGGCGTAAGTCATGAAATTAAACCCCAAGAAATGCGCCTTCGGTGTAACCTCGGGAAAGTTCCTTTGCTTTTTAGTGCCGTAAAGTGTCATCAAGGTTAACCCCGACCAAATCAAGGCTATAGAGGTAATACGAGAAAACATGACCAGCAAGAAGCAGGTGCAGAAGCTGACCGCCTGTATAGCCCCCCTATCGAGGTTCATCTCACGTTCCTCTGATAGATGCCACAAATTCTTCGGCATGCTAAAAAAGGACAAGGGACTCCAATGGATTTCCAAGTGCGTCGACACCCTGAGAGAACTAAAGGCGTACTTATCTTCACCCCCGCTTCTTGCTAAGGCAGAACCCGGAGAGTGCCTCCTAATCTACCTGGCCGTGTTCGGCATTGTATTCAGCGCAGTCCTGGTCCCAGAAAATAAAGGTACACTATCTCCAATCTACTACATTAGCAAGAGCTTGGTCGACGCTCAAACGAGGTACCCCCACCTCGAAAATCTAGCCTTGGCTTTGTTCGTAGCTTCACGAAATCTTAGACCTTATTTCCAAGTACCACCCCATATTGGTGGTCATGACCTTTCCTCTAAGGAGTATCCTACAGAAGCCCGAGTTCTCGGGTAGGTTGTCTAAATGGGCCATATAATTGAGTGATCACGATATAACATATCAGCCGCGAACAGTGATAAAGTCACAAGTACTTGCCTACTTCGTCGCCGACTTCAGTGCTAAAATAATGCTCGAGGTCGAAAGGGAAGCCACTAGTACTTCCCCCAAGTCAAACGACCTATGGATTCTGTACACCGACGGCTCCTCCAACGCGTAAGGATCTGGACCGAGACTTGTATTCGAGGTCCCTACAAGGGAGACAATTTTCCAGTCCATCTGGTGTTCCGATATGACTAACAATGAGGCCGAGTATGAGGCCGTGATTGTAGGGTTACAACTAGCACTCAAGTACGGAGCACGACGAACAACTCGTCGTCAATCAAGTCACATGGAATTTCCAAATCAAGGAACAAAGGCTACAAAAAGTTTAGGCCGAGATCTACTAGTTGCTACCCGAGTTCGACGAATGCCAGCTCGACCAAATACCTCGGGCGTAGAACATTGAGGCGAACGGCCTCGCCAAATTGGCAATGGATAACCGGAAAGGAGAATGTAGTCACTTCATCCACTCGTCCATCGACCAAATTGAGGTACACAATATTAACCTAACTTGGGACTGGCACAACTGTATTGTCGCCTACATGCAGGACGACGTGCTCCCAAACGACAAAAAAGAAGCCAAAATACTTCGAATGCAAGCAGCCAAGTATATCATCAATACCAATGACCTGAACAAAATCACGTATGGTGGCCCTCTAGCAAAATGTTTGGGACCAAACCAGATACGACACGTTCTAGAAGAGGTCCATGAAGGTCACTACAGGGCTCACACCGGTAATCGAGCCCTAGTCAGATGTCTCATACGAGCAGGCTACTACTGGCCCACAATGAAAAAGGAAGCATCTGATTTTGTTTAAAAAAATGTGATCCATGCAAAAAGTACGCCCTTATGATCCATCAAGCGGGCGAGCACCTCCACTCAGTCACCTCGCCCTGGCCCTTCAACAAATGGGGAATGGATATCGTCGGCCCCCTTCCCGCAAGACGAGGTAATGTATGATTTCTTTTGGTTTTAACTGACTATATTTCTAAATGGGTAAAAGCAGGTGCGTTCTCCCAAATACGCGAACAAGAAGTGATCACCTTATATGGAGTAACATCGTATGTCGCTTCGGTATTCCCAAAGAAATCAGTTGTAACAACGGACCCCAATTCACGGGGAAGAAGGTCGTCGAGTTCTTCAAAAAATGGCACATCAAAATAATACTCTCCACGCCATATCACCCCGCAGGCAACGGACAAGGTGAATCCTCCAACAAAACGATATTGAATATCATGAAAAAGAAACTCGAAAACTCCAAGGGACTGTGGTCAGAGTTGCTACCGGAGCTGCTATGAGCATACCGCACTACGCCAAAGACAAGCATAGGGGAAACGTCATACTCACTAGTCTATGGGACTGATGCAATGATACCGATCGAGGTCGGAGAACCGAGTCTAAGATATCCAAATGAGAGCGGGCCAAGCAAGGATGAAAACAGAAGGCAAGACCTCGACGAGGCCGAAGAACGAAGAGACATGGCTTACGTAAGAATGGTAGCCCAAAAAAAACAGGCGGAGCGGTACTATAACAAAAGAGCCAAGGTTAGACTGCTCAAAGTCGGGGACTATGTACTCAAGGCCAAAACACAAGCAAACAAGGATCCATGGGAAGGCAAACTAGGGACCAATTGGGACGACCCATACAAAATCACGGCGGCAATAAGCAAAGAATCGTTCTAGCTAGAAACAATGGAGGGAAAATTACTACCAAACAATTGGAACGTTGGCCACCTCAAATACGTCAACTTCTAAGGATAGACGTCCTCCAAGTGGTACTCTTTTTCCCTCACCCGAGTTTTGTCCCAATTAGGTTTTCTCGGGGAGGATTTTAACGAGGCAACAAAGAGGGCATCTCGAAGTTAAGTATAAGTTCATCGCTCAACCGCTCAACTACTTCTCTAGGTCGACCAATGAAGGGACTAGATAGACTGGGACTTCCATAATGTATGTATGAGCAGAGCAAAAACATGTAAACTTCTCCAATGAATGTATAAGCAAAGAAAAATATGCAAACACATGATGTACATATGTCTCCACCAAGTTCACATTACGCCAAACCAGGAAATAACATTCGACCTCGTTCGAATCAATGTAAAGTCAACATTCGACCTTGCTTGAATCGACTCACATTTGACCCCATTCAAATCAGTTAAAAGTCTACATTCGACCTTGCTCGAATAGACTTACATTCGACCTTGCTCGAATAGACTTACATTCGACCTTGTTCGAATTAGTTAAAAATCAACATTCGACCTTGCTCGAATCGACTCACATTCGACCTCATTCGAATCAGTTAACAGTCAACATTCGACCTTGCTCGAATCGACTCACATTCGACCTCGTTCGAATCAGTTAAAAGTCTACATTCGACCTTGCTCGAATCAACTTACATTCGACCTTGTTCGAATCCATTAAAAGTCAACATTCGACCTTGCTCGAATCGACTCACATTCGACCTCGTTCGAATCAGTTAAAAGTCTACATTCGACCTTGCTCGAATCAACTTACATTCGACCTTGTTCGAATCCATTAAAAGTCAACATTCGACCTTGCTCGAATCGACTCACATTCGACCTCGTTCGAATCAGTTAAAAGTCTATATCTGACCTTGCTCGAATCAACTCACATTTGACCTCGTTTGAATTAATTAAAAGTCTACATTCGACCTTGCTCGAATCGACTCACATTCGACCTCGTTTGAATCAGTTAAAAGTCAATATTCGGCCTTTACACGAGCATCCTCAAACTCAGAAACTTTCCCGGTCGTCATCAAGCCCCTGAATATGTCTAGGTGAGCCTCAGCATGAATCCACTTCTCGTACAAATCCCGTGAAACATCGGGATAAAGACGGTTGAGTCGGTAGCTGCGCCTTCTCGGTCTTAAGGATGGAAATCTATTTGTTCAGGTACGAAACCTCTGCCTTTAGAAAACCAATCCATTATTCAAGTCTTGCCTCATTAAGTATAGACATCTCCACTTCATTTGCCCGCTCAGATCTGAGGACACGGATGGAACCCGCTAATGCCATTGCTTCTTCCACAGCCGTCGTCCTGGCTTCTTCATCTCTCTCCAACTTATCCGCTTTTACGGACAACTTGTTATTCAAGTCGTTGTCTCTAGCTTTACTCTGATCAAGATCGGCCCGCAGGGATGCCAACTGAGCCTGAAGGTCGACGCACTCGTCCACAACCCCTTTTCTCACCTCAAGCTCATCCTCCTTGACTCTTAACATTCCTTCAAGCTCGCTACATCTACCGATGACTCTCACGATCTCATCGTCCTTCTGCTTCAACTCATACCTGAGAGACTGGAACTGAACATCCTCATCGAGTATGCTTCTCAATGCGCGATGCTTGGTATGATACCCCCTATAATTGGACTCCATTCTTTAGAGATCCTTCCTCTTATCTTCTCGACGGGCACACTCGATCTCCAGAATAAGAGTCTGATAAACAGATAGAAAGCAGTCAGCAAAGACGAACAAGGTAAAGAAAAGTAAAAGATACGAGAACACAAAAAGACAAAAACCTTACTCGCAGGGCCATCCCGGAGATGCCTAACGATAGGTCGGAATCCTTAAATGTCTGCAAGGTCCTATTCTCGGCGCCCGTGCAGAGGGGCATCAAAGCTGGGACCACGCTCTCTAAGTTAGTTAGCAAGTTGTAGTCCAAAGAAATGACGATGTTTCGGGTAGATCCCTCTGCTCTCACCTCTACCCGAGTGAACCCCTCGTCGAACATCTGTACCTCCTCGGGATCTATGTCCGAACCGGACCTATCATCGTCCATGGCCACATTCTTTCCATTCCCCTCGGTGGACGAAGATACGACCTCCGTTGCCTCTGACCGCCCTTCCTCCATGGAGATCTCTACTGCCTTTTACCGCCTTCCTTCCACGGCGACCTCTGGCGGGAGAACAGTCTCCACAATTGAAGGGCGTGCAAACTCCACATCCAAAACAACATCACTCTCAGGTGCATCCACGGCTGTAACCACACCGCCAATCTCCAGTCTTCGTCTTTTCAGCAGAGCCACTTCCTCCTCACCCGGCGAAGACTCGTCTACTCCGTCGGCGGAGCAGCCGCCCGACGGCCGGGCCTACTCAAAATCGGATTTTGAGAGGAAGTATTCTGTACAGACTAAGTTAGCACAAACTCAGACCCAGTCGAGGCACCTGGTTTGGCGAAATACGAGAACGATATCCTTCGCCTTTTTCGGAGCTCTCCGACCTAACACCAAAGGGGAAACTATAAGTAAAAAAGAAAAAGGGGACAATGATGAGGTCAAAGTAGTTAAATATCAGAACCTGACTTACCGATCGAAGGCTTGGGCCCAAATTTCTTGTTGAAAGACGACTAGTCGCGGATCCCACTATGTGGGGCAAGATTTGGGCCATCCTTTCACAAATATCACCGACCAACGAAAGAGGTTGTTTCTCGGCTACACGAAAAGAAAAAAGAATGATCAAGCCACAAAACAAAAAAGAAAGGGAAATAAACGTGCTTCAATCAACGAAAGCACCTACAGGAAAGTCCCACTGCTCGTGAAATCCACTAGGGCTCGCCACCACATGCTCGATTTTGATGAAAAAGAAGTTGACCAAAAATCGACGATTCGCCTTATCGTCCATTCCTTCCACCAGCACCTTGGTCCCGCGGTGGCGAAGATGTATCATCGTGCCCCAGTGAAAGCTGGGCGCGAAGAGATGCAGCAAATGGCGGATATAAATCTCGCAGCCAGCCAGCTCCACAAAATTTATTAGCATAAGTAAGAGCTTGTAAATGTAGGGGGAGAGTTGTGTCGGGCAGATGCCGTAGTAACGGCATAACTGCTCAGCCAACGGAGGAAGAGGGAGAGAGTAACCCACTTGGAATGGGTATGCGTAAAATGTGTAATACACGGGATGATGAATCTGGGTCACATAGTCCCCAGCTGGGACCAGGTCCACGTGAGCAGGATGTTATATTTGGCTCTAAGTGCGAAAATATTGGTTGCTTCCATCGCAGACTTCAAGGGCTCGGGGTCGTGCGGAGGTAACTTCAAAATATTCGGCCTGGAGCTTGGGTTACGAGGAATGATCTCTTCCATGGTAAGGAATATTGCATCCTCCATACCAATGTCCTCCCCTCCACCATAAAGGCACGGCCACTGACAGCGGAGCTGGGTCAGAGGTCATATCAGGGTTAGGAGTTACGCTAGTCATCTTTTGCTAAAATGTATTACGATGGAACTGAAAGTGTAGAAGAAATGGTGATACGAACACATGAAGAAGGAGAAGAAACAATGGGCAAGATTGAAAAATCAGAGAGGGTTAAGTTTTATCCAAAGGGTTTCCCCCTCCTTATTTATAGAAAACCACGGCGCTCGAATCGATACAAACAACTATCAAACATCACTAGATTCGAAACGATGATGCGTGCAACTGTGACATCACCCTGAACCTACCTCATTGACCGCAGCTCTCAGAGCGACACGTCATCACCTCGGCAACAATCACCAGTACTCGACCTCCACGTCAAAATTTCTCAAAAATTGCGATTAATGAAGTCCACTTATTGACATCGACCAAAAGACGACCTCGATAAACGGAGAGACTAAGTGTATAGGTCAAAATCCAACCAAGAAAATTCAGCATGAAGAGGTGACCAATTATGAGGACAGTGGCTCATCATGGGCGACTAGGTAGAGGTCGACTAGGGGTTGACAGTATTGAGCCGCCAAGTAAGCCATCAGAGTCGAGCAGTAGGAAAAGGAATAACGGCTAGTGTGGTTTTGGAACTTTCAAAGGGAATATTCCATTGAATATTCTTTCTGATGTACGTTTTTAGGGTTTTTTGGGAGTATCCCATATAAATAGTAGAAGATATAGGACAAAAGACATATAATATTCATTCTGATAAGAACTCTTATGAAAAGTTGACTCTATAGAGATAATACAAAATATTACCTTTCCATAGTGATTCGATTTGTTGTTTGTTAAACCTTTTCTCGCATCAGATCCAAGAAACCTTATATATTCCCACATCCATTTGTCTTCTATTGTTGTCAGAGGAAAGAATCATCCACCTCATTTAATATTTGGGTGAATCATTCCCTCTATTTACATTTTGTTTCCATTTAATACAATTATTGCTCATCATTGTTCCACTACTCATTCATAACAACATCATTTAACATCATCTGCATTAAATTGGTTCAAACGTTATTCTGCATTATTTATACAAACACGGATAGATCTAGAACTTATTATATTTAACTAGGATTTACCTATCGCCTTTTTATTTAATTAGTTTAAAAAAAAGTTTCATACTTTTTGGTCAAACATGAACAATAGTCATCGCCTCGCCATGACCGTTATTGTTTTTGGCGTTTTAGGGCCATAAAATTAGAATTTCGTTTGATTCCCAGATTTTCGTGATAGTCACTGCCTCGCCATGACCGATATTTGTTTTTTTTTTGGCATTTTAGGGCCATAAACTTAGAATTTTTCCCGATTTCTAGATTTTCGTGTCTAAAGCCCACGCCTCCTGTATAGGCCCGGCGTCCAGACCCGGATCGCCTAAAAAAATTTTAGCCAATCAAAAATGACCTAAGGAACAACAGTCACAGCCTTACCGTGACCGTTACTCGTTTTTTGACGTTTTAGGGCCATAAAACTGAAATTCTATTTGATTCCAAGATTTTCGTGTGTTATAACCCACGCCTATTGCATGGGCTCGAGCTCCAAGACCTGGAAAATCTGGGGGGAAAATCGGCCCATAAAAAACGACTTAAGGAACAATAGTCACCGCTTCTCCGTGTCCGGTACTCGTTTTTAGCGTTTTAGGGCCTTGAAATTAGAATTCTGTCCGGTTCCCAGATTTTCATGTGTTATAGCCCATGCCTCTTGCATGGACCCGGTACCCAGACCCGGACTACCAAAAAGTTTTTCAGGCCATCAAAAATGACCTAAGAAACAATAGTCACCGCCTCGTCATGACCGTTACTCGTATTTTGACGGTTTAGGTTCGTAAAATTAGAATTCCGTCGGATTCTCAGATTTTCATGTGTTATAGTCCATGCCTCCTGCATGGGCCCATGTGCCCGGATCCGGACCTCCTAAATTCTTTCGGCCTATCAAAAATGATCTAAGAAACAATACTCACTACCTCGACGTGACTGTTACTCATTTTTTGGCTTTTGAGGGCCATAAAATACGAATTCTGCCGGATTCCTAAATTTTCGTGTGTTATAGCCCACACATCCTGCATAGGCCCGACTGCCCAGACCCGGATTGCCTAAAATTTTGTTGGTCTATCAAAAATAACCTAAGGAACAATAGTCACCATCTCACCATGATCGTTACTCATTTTTTGGCGTTTTAGGGCCATAAAATTAAAAGTTTTGCCCGATTCCCAGATTTTCGTGTGCTAAAGCCCATGCCACTTGTATGGACCCCAATCGCCTAAAAACATTCTGTCCCATCAAAAATGACCTAAGGAACGATAGTCACCGCCTCACCATTACCGTTACTCATTTTTTAGTGTTTTAGGGCCATAAAATTGAAATTTTGCCCGATTCTTAGATTTTCGTCTGTTATAGCCCATGCCCAGTCCATGGTCTGGGGCGCTCGGACTTGGACCGCCTAAAATATTTTTGGCCCATAATAAACGGCTTAAGGAATAATAGTCATCACCTCGCCGTGACCGTTATTCATTTTTCGGCGTTTTAGGGCCATAAAACTGGAATTTCACCCAATTCTCATATTTTCGTGTGCTATCGCTCAAGCCTCATGCATAGGCACGGGCGTCCGGAATCGGACCGCCTAAAAAAATTTCGGCCCATGAAAATCGATCTAAGGAACAATAGTCACCGCCTTGCCATGACCGTTACTCGTTTTTCGGCGTTTAATGACCATAAAATAGGAATTCCGTCCAATTCTTAGATTTTCGTGTGCTATAGTTTACGGCTCCTGCATGGTCCCGGGGGTCTGGACCCGGACTGCCTAAAATCTTGCAGCCCCCTTCAAATACGACTTAAAGAGCAATAGTCGCCGCCTCGCAATGACCGTTAGGTTTTTCGTATTTTAGGTCCATAAAAGGATAGTGAATGGGTCGGATTTAAGAAGATTCGGCTGATAAATCAGTTACATACCATGCAGCTTGTGCAATTTTATCTAGAATTGCTTCAATTTTGTTCCCAGACCACTTTGATACAAAATGCTTGGTGTTTGTGGCATATGTTTTGTTTGAGGTAAACTCGTGTATGTCAATAGTGTAAGTCGTGAAATATAATAGAAATTATTACCAAAAAAAGGGAGACGAAGAGAGGGAGAACACATTGGAGATTAGTGCTGCCCAGAGGAATTTGCCGGTGAGTTGCCATGGTTTCTGGCGATTTTGGTGCGAGGTGGGGAAAGAGAAGTGGATAGGGAAGAGAGTGGGAGGTCATGTCGTTCAGGTGGGAGGTTTAGGGTCGGGTAACGGAGCGGATAAGAGAGGGTTTCAAGTATTTTGAATTGGGGATGAATCAATTAAATCTAGGAGTGACACGTGGCTTGCCGTCTAAATTAGGGGTAGATTTAAACAAAGTACAACGATAGGGACTCAATCGGCCAAATAGTATAACAAAAGGCAATTTTAAACAATATTCTATAGTATATGGGCAATTTTGACTCTTTTCGGTTGTATTTTTACACTTCCCATAGAAGTAGGTGCATGGAACATTACATTATTTGACTCCTAGCATTAGTATGAGTTCGTTGACCGCGTAAGGGCGATCCATCTTGATGACGAATTCCACGATAACAAGAAATCGAAATTAATCGTTCGATGTCTGCTCGTTCTCCCCTCTTCAATTCCCAATGAACAACATGTTTTCCATCGATTCTTTGTCAATGGCCCACCCTTTCTTTGAACCTTGTCAATGATCGAACTTAAAGATATGAACTGAGTTCCATTTGATGAGTAACTAAGAACAAAGGAGAGGGATATGGAAAGAATGAAGTAAAATTAAATACGATCTCTTTCCGCAGCAGCTAGTTCCGGGCTCCTTTGGATCTATCAACGAATAATAAACATTTTATAAGTAAACAAATTCTTTTGTTTAAATCTCAAAAAAAGGTATAAGTGAAATCTGGAACAGTCATTTCAATCTTTTAAGTGATAAGTTTCTTTTCTAATGTTCGAATAAGGAGATCTTCTAGAATTTGAGAAATATTTTGCTCTTCAAGTAGTAAATTTAGAAGTTTATCCTGTAAAAGGTCTTTTTTTCTAATACTTGAAGGTCAAAGTACTCCATATCATAAATAGTTAGGAGAAGTGTAACTAGTATTTAAAAAAACATTATACGACTCTATAGGAGCGAAGGACTCATGAGTGGGCTCTCATGAGGCAGCCCTTAGACAAAATTTGTACCAGATGATACAACCAACACCCAAGATCACCAAAACAATGAAACGCCCATAAAATCCATTCATATTGGTCTCGGGACAGCGCCAAAAAACGAATAGATAGGTGTTTCAGTATAGTTTTAAGTAAATATCAAAAAAAGAATTTGTTAATTATATACCATATTTTGATGGTTGAGTGACGAAGGAGAAGAGAGATAGCATCCCTACTGGCTAGCGATGAGGAGAAAAGAATCATACGAACCACCTACTCTTTAAAGCCCTACCATTAAATTGAATAAAATGAAAATACAAAACAACAATCCCTCCCATTCTGTTACCTACTTTTACTCATTTCTTTGGTATACAAGGAATTTAACTTATATATTTTCAGTGTAATTTACTATCGATGATTTTAATTTATGGTGCCAAGTGAGTGATTCAAGTTATATATATTCACCGTAATTTATCTTAAAATTACAAATCATTCCATAGAAAGACTCTAATGTATCACATATATAATATAATAATATACACAATAAATGTAAATATATTCCTAACATATTTCTAGGAAGTTTACCATATAATCTATACAAGCTATCCTTATCATGTAGAGAAGCCATATTTATCATCTAGGAGTCTAGGTCACGTGACAAGTAGTCCTAATACATGAAGGACATGCTTCCCTTTTTTCACTGAGTTATTCCGTCACTAAATTTTTAAGTGTTGGTTAGCAAATTAGGTATAAATTATTCTGGTGTTAATTTTTAATACTGGGATAATTTGTACTTTATAGAAGGTGGGGTAATAGCACCGGTATAACTTATACCGGCTTTTTAGAAATTATGCAATTATCATTCTTAATATAACATACCAAACAATGAATAAACAACAATCCCAACATAACTAATCCCAACATAACTTATCCCAATATAAGTTATACCGGCATAACTTATACCGGTATAAAATGTATTCCAACCAAGCGACCCCTAATAGTCTAGAAAAAAATTATAAATATTTCTTAAACTCAACCGTACGTATTACTCATTTTTGTATTTACATGAATTGTCAATTATAAAATTGAATAAAGAAACAGGATTTAGAACCAAATTTGGGTTTATGCATGATTGTAGTAGTAAAAAGGAAAGAAAAGGTTAGAACTCCTTTTTTTTTTAAAAGAATACTTTTGATTGGATGCCCAACATAAGTACACAATCACTCACTCTATAATCTAACGTGATGAGTATTAATCTATCAACTCGATCATCAATTATATTCATAGTTCATTACGGTGTTGATATATCATATTGGCATAATTGTTAACCAAAGTGACGGCATTGCTAGTCACCTCCTTCACCGTTGTTACACGATCACATACGTTCGATTTCAATGGCCCAACATCCTTAAATACATGCGTGCAACTCACGTGCTCAATATTGGTTAAGGCTGCATTCATCCATGTCTGAACCTTATTAATCTGAAACCCTAACGACTCACCTCCACAGTCAAACTCGATCAACTTTTCCATCTGTGTCAGCGAGTCACGTATTTGGTTTACAACGTTATATAAGGCTTGTATCTGCGCTTCATAGCCGGCTACGTTGGAAATTATATAACATGCCAAACTCTTGGATTTGCGATGGCTTTTCAAGATGGCGAAAAAAGCGAGCAGCCTCGGGTCTTGCCGGACCGCATGGGCGTCAGTTTTAAAGGAATTGAAGCAGGTATCGGGATATAACGTATTTTGACAACTGGAGTGGATATAATCTATGTCTTCTTGACTTGGACCGGGCGTACGGAGTTGTAACTTCGCGATCGCGGGGACAAGGCTGAGGTGAAGGAGAAATATGGTGACAGAGAGGATGAAGAAGAGAGAATTTAGACGTGGGGTTTTCATGGTTTATCTGCTGTAGCTTTTCGAAAGCAATGTTAAGAGTTTGTTTTAATTATTGCTTATTTTTGGTTGGATGTTGAGCGTCTTATGTAGGCAATCTATGTGGTTTTTGTTATTAACAATTGACTGTCCTAAGAACCATAGGAAACTTGTAGTCATAATTCTAGTTAGACTACATCTCTTTTTGTCATAATAATTTGAAAGTCCTATTATTTTCTTTTTCTCCTTCAGCAAGAATCCTCCTTCTCTTCTAGTTTTGTGTAACACATTCGTAAGTACTATAGTCAAATCTTTCTATAACAACCGTTTGTTCCGAATATTTTTGGATATTATAGCAAAATATTATTATAAAGAATATATGTTATAATATAACATAAAAATTGATTCCGAAAAAGTCTAACTTTTATAAAAACATATTATTATATAGGGATGCTATTACATAGAGGTCTGACTGAACGACTTAAGGATTTACTGTCGAAAAGAGTTCAATTTTAAGTTCAACTTAGGGACTGCCCCTTTATGGACTGCGATAATAGCTAGTATCTCTCTTTCCAATTTTGTTTATCTATAATTCACAACTGGCGCTAGCTATTATTGGTACCTTTATCGACGTAGAATATTGTGGCATCATATCCACTAAGGGGTCGTTTGGTTTGAATATAGCTTATGCTATAATTAATTATGCTAGGGTTATTTTTTATCTACTATTTGATATGTTGTTTAAAAATGACAATCGCATAATTTTCAAGAAGAAAGTATAAGTTATTGTTGGGTTTTTAAGCTATTAATGCTTAAAATATGGTGAATGGGAAATTGAGAGAAAAATGAAATATTTGAGTAATATTTGAGTTTCCCTCCTTGATTGTCCCATACGGGAAGAGGAAAAGATTATTGATGGGTATATAAATAATTGCTCTTCTTCTAGCTCATAAAGAGTTGAGAAGAAGGCAAGCCTCGCGCCGTCATCGTCGTCGCTCGGCTCGACTTCGGCTTCGGCTTCGGCTCAGTTTTCTGTTTTTGTAACAGAAAATTAACTACCCTCTTCAATTTTCCCTCTTTATTGTTGAGTAAATAGACATTTATGTTATGGCCTTTTTGTAAAATCAACTATTCTGAAGAGTTGCACCTCTTCAGATTTCTGAGTTCTCCTCCTTTCTTCTGCATATTTTAACTTCAAAGAAAGCAACAATAAGTGTGACTTGCTACCGAACTTTGTGTTCGCTGAAACACTGGGGTATAAAGTATCACTACACCAGTGTGTAATTTGTTCTATCCTGGGAGGAAATAATCAATAACCTTGGGTATTAGGAGGGGATTAAATTCCTTAAGGAAATACTGTGAATTCAGTGGGCTTGAATTGATTTTTATTTTGTTTACATTTCTGTTTGAATATTATTTTATTATCTCCAAAATTATTTTACAAATAAAGTTTATTAACAGTTATCCCGATGCTAATTACCCTACACTCTATAAGGTATAAGTTATTCCGTGTTAATTTTAATCTCGAAATAACTTATACCTGGTTTTCTAACAAAACAAAATATTAAGGTGATATTAAATTTTTATACCAACACTATACCTTCATTTGTCATTTGATATACATAATATTTCAATATCTCAATTATTGCTTTCTAAGCTAAGAGTAGTAACAAGAGAAAACCAGAGAGAGAAAGATGGTAAAAAAAATCCTCCTAGAGCTTCTATATTGTAGGGGAATGTCGTCGAGTGCTTCTCAAATCAATTGGTAAAAAACAATTGATGTCACAAACTCATATCCCTATCATGGTCAAAATAAAATTCGCGCTTTCATATATCCCGGTGAAAGTAGAAGCTTCTCTTATTTGGGAAATTTGGATATGATCTTTAACAACTTCACAATGATCGGAGTACAGTCAGACCTCTATATAACAATATTTTTATATAATAACAGTTCTCGAAAAAAGCCAAGCTTTTTCGGAACTATAATATATGTTCTCTATAATAGCACTTCGCTATAACATCCAAAAATATTCAAAACGAGACTGTTATAGAGAGGTTTGACTGTACTAGTATAACTTAAGTTGACACTCAACTAATTACTGAATTGGTGCATTTAAGGTATCTATCCTTGACCACTAAATATAGGGAAGAACTTCTTTCCAATCTTCAAACTTTACAAACTTTGGTTGTTCATATACTCTGTAGCAATTCTTCTGAGCCTCATTTTCAAATTTGGAGTCTACTATTGATGAGACAATTGTAAAGATCAACATTCGAGAACCTTCGATAATGTCAAGCCGGGAGAATGAAAGCATTAGTGGGAAGATCTTTTGTTCGATCTGTCTTGGGTGGGACGATGAAAAAAGTCTAGTTTATCTTCCTAAATGTAACACATCTTATAAATATACAGGGCGGGTGGGTCTAGGGTCCAACAGTCGGATCGATTACGATTTATCTCCTAGCCTGATTTAATCGTTCTAGAATTGGACCTAGTGAGGGTAGGTCCATTATCTACTCTCAAGAATCCAATTTTATAGACATTAGACCTATGGAAGTTAGGTCCAATATCTACTTTCAAGAGTATAGAATTCATTCTATTCTCCCTTCACAACTTGTTTGGATGGTCATTTCCTATTGTCAGAAGCGGATCTACCTTATGAGGTAGGGGTGCCACGCCACCCGCTCGCTTTGATAAATTTTTTAGTACTTATAAAAGGTAGTTGTGAGAAAACTAATATATTGTTAGAATGACACTCATACATCATAGAGTACACTCGGGTGCCACTGGTTCAACGCCCAATGGAAAGGCTTTGTGTGGCTTCACGGATGGTTTTTCCTTTTTATTCTGCTTATAAAGATTTCTTTATTATTAATTTAGTTCTAGGGCCCAACTCGTCTTCCTTTTTTTTTTCCCTTCGTTTTCTTCCTTTTATATTGTTACTATATATTCTTAGTTTGACTAAATTAATTTGAACAATATCTTCTAGTATTGGAATTTTAAAATAAAAAATTACTTGATCAATAGTTGCTTTGAGTTTCTTATCATCGCTTTGAAAATAATTGTCTAATAACACGACATTAAGATGGAAATATTAACCCAAGAATAATAAAGACTGGAATTAATTTAGTCAAACTAAGAATATATAGTAATTAAGCTACTCTTTAAGAATTATTTTTAGTTGGAGGCGCTCTTTCGTGAAATTTTATTTTTTGTTTGCAATTTTGTTTAAAGATATATAAAATTTGCTTTGTCAGTGAAAGACCTGATTCGAATTAACCAAAAACTAACTGAATCGATCAACCTTTCCTGTTCGGTCTTTGTAGCTAGTAGTAAGTATATTATATGCATAAAATAGTGACACTCGTAACCTTCGAATTCTGGATCCGCCTTTGCCTATTGTATTGTTACTTATAAATACAATTTTTATTTTGGTTGTTACTTAAATTTTATTTTATCGTATCTTTAAATCCGTCGTCAGGTAACGACGAAATGCCACTGTTGTAACGACCGATTTGGTGTGGCTGCATCGGTTTCTTGTCTTTTTCTCTCATCTCACCCTTCACTATTATTAGATGATTTCATTTTATAATTTACCCTATCTTTTTATCTGATAAATTTATCCAGTATCATAGTTTTTCTTTATATTATTGCAAAAAAAAAATCATATTACCGGTGCATGATATCATGAAACAACGGCAAACGATACAATTTATCCAAATATTGTATTCATCAAATGATACAGTACAATACAATACAATACAATACGATACATGATGAAACGATGTGTAACAACCATTCAAACAATATGTCAATTACTTCCACTAATAGGAGTAATTTAAGTAACAAACATCACTATTTTTAATCTGGAGTTTTTTCTTAAATAAAAAAGTAAAAAGAAATCTCACGCTTACAGCTTGTTTGGATGGTCGTTACCCATTGTATTGTATCATATTGTTACTTTAAATACGATATTTGTTTTGGTTGTTACTTAAATTTTATTGTATCGTATCGTTAAATCGGTCGTTACATAAAGTGGCACATTTCGTCGTTACGTAACGACGAAATGTGCCACTTTATGTAACGACCGATTTGGTGTGGTTGCGTCGTTATTTTGTCTTTTTATCTCATCTCACCCTTCACTATTATTAAATAATTTTATTCTATCATTTACTCTACCTTTTTATATATTAAATTTATTTCGTATCATAATTTTTCTTTATAATATTGCAAAATTTATTCTTCATATTGTTGGTGCATGATATCATGAAACAACGGTAAATAATAAAATCTATCCAAACATTGTATTCATCAAACGATACAGTATAATACAATACAATGTGAAACAACCCTCCAAACAAGGGCTTACCCTTTTCTTCCCGTTTTCTTATTTTATTTTATTTATTAAAATTATTTATATATGTGTGTGTAATTTCAAAAATAAACGAAGAACTTATTAGACGAGGCGCGTAATATTTTCGTACAGTCTCAATACTTGAGGCAAAAGATTCCAAGCGGGAGGGTTTCTTCTCTCAGTATTATGCACAAAAATCTCTGTTTAGTCTTTGTTCCTTCACTCTTGAGACTCTCCTCTGCTCTCATAATTTTGTACGTATATTTTATTTATTTTTCCATTTTCACTTTGTAAACTAAAGAATTTTCTTTTTCTTTTTGAATTTGCTGAAACTGTGGTTTTTTACCCCTAAATTTTTGCTCTTTTTTTAGTGTTTGTGGTTTTGGGTAATGCAGGATATTAAGAAGGTTTTTGATATAGCTCAATGTTGCTTCTCAGGTAAGTTTTATGGTTTAGAAAAGTTTTTGGTTGTTTGCTTATTTTTAATCGGTATCTATTGACATAATGTAACAGTCTAGCCATTGTCCGCTCTGGGTCTAGGCCCTCACGAGTTTAAAAGGCGTCACTAGGGTCTAAGTTTTGTTAACTTATATACCGAGTATCCTCTTGTGTTTTTTGCCGATGTGGGACTCTATCTAAAGTCTGGGTGTTACATACACCCCTCTTATGGACCTGCGTCCTCGCTGAGGTTTGCCCCACTGCATGGGATTTGCCTAGACTCAGCACTATGGTTTGCCCCGCCTAACCGGGATTTGCCTTAACTCAGTTTAAGACCTAATTTTTGTGTGCATGGAATGTTTTAGCTGCAATTTGACGTTTTATTTCAAAATTGTTAAACAATAACAAAACCTAGTTTCCCCATTGCAGAAGTAGACCCCAAAAAGAAGAAGAAAAACTGATTTTGTACTAAAATTTCAGCTAAAAGTTGATATCTTTTTTTTTATAAAAAAAATGGGAAGGCAAATGCTTAAGCTGAATGAGACTGTTGGCACCTTCTGATTCATTCTTATGCAGTTGTTGCACTAATACTTAATTCAACTTTTGTCGAAAGCCTCTGTTCTTCGTCTGGTATATTGACATTAGGTAGGTAGGGAGAGTGTTAAGCACACTATTAATTGGCAAAGAACATTAAGTATGACCACCCTTCGTCTGAAAATTGCACTATGTATTAGGTAAAATATTATATTTTAAAGGTCTATAACACATTGAACACCCTTTGTCGGGAATTTTTTTTCACTTACATTTCTAGTTTCGCCATTGACTCAAAAAGCAATAGAATCACCCTCAGGTACCTCAGTTGTTGTTCTCTGCCTCACACATGATAAGTGTATCATTCGTGTAAAGTATATGTGAGATTTTGATTAACTGTCAATTATGAGTTGCCACTGTAAAACCATTTATCAACCCGTTAACCAAACTGAGCTTCTCAGTTTGCTTGTGCCTTCTATGCGCGTTTGCCATCTTTTGGAAAAACTAAAGTATTTTTGTATCCTTCTTTAGCCACAAGAACCTAGATTTTTGTCTCCATGATACCTCCTCCAATCTGGCCACATCTTGTGTTTGCATTACAATGTCAGCTTTTTCAGCCATTTTCTGGTCCGTTTAATCTCTTTCCTCAGCTAATCTGTCGAGCTCGGGTAAGTTATTCAGCAGCAGAGATTTTCTGTCATCCAGTCTATCAAATTTCTTTCTGCTCCATTCCTTTAATTTGGGCTTCAATAAAAACAGTTTTTTGGCTTACACGAAATCTTTACGCCCTCTCACTTCAAAGGATTTCCACCAGCTGCTGATCAGATTCATAAAGTCTGCTTCCGAGAGCCATTTGTTCTCAACTTGAAATAGGAACTTCTCCTTTGCCATTGGCCACAGGAAAACTCAATAGGATTGTGGTCTGACCAAGTTGTTGGAAGCGTAGTCTGCTTAATATTTTTGAATTCCTCATTTCCAGACATTTGAGTAAAGGTACCTATCAATTCTGAAGACCACTATAGATCTGTCATTTCTCTCCTCTGTATAACTGGGGATCAATCAATTCCAACTCTTGTATGTACTTGGAAAAATCATCCGTAACCCTTTTGCTTTTGTTGTTACCTTGTCTCTAACTGAGGAACCTAACCACATAAGAATCTCCAGCTATTACCAAGGAAAATTCCAAAGACCTCTTGCAGCAGCAAGCTCAAACCATAGATTTTTCCTCCCTGTTCTTCTGTTTGGTATGTATACCCCAGGCACAAGCCATTTCAAATCATTCTGTGTACTTGAGGAAAGTGCTGATTGAGTGTGGTCACCAATAACTGGGTCGATACAGTCCCAATCGCTTTCATCCCTAAGAAGTAAAACGTCCCAGTACGTCCACAGGAGCCAATCTATATGTCCAAGCTACCTGTTTGGCCAAAGTTGTCTAAAATGCATCTCTTCCCACTCTTCAACTTTTGTTTCTTGAAAAAATAAACGTCTGGCTCCCGTTTCTGGATCAGCATCT
Source organism: Nicotiana undulata (assembly GCA_005239495.1). NCBI lineage: Eukaryota > Viridiplantae > Streptophyta > Magnoliopsida > Solanales > Solanaceae > Nicotiana > Nicotiana undulata. The sequence goes on along the minus strand of ML289909.1, from coordinate 52,300 downwards.
TGATGAGCTCTCGCTTCACTATTACAATCGCTAAACTATTACTGCCTCCGTCCCAATTTATGTGCCACCATTTGACTAGGCACGGAGCTTAAGAAAGAAATGAAAACTTTTGAAACTTGTGGTCTAAAACAAGCCTTAGATATTTATGCGGTTTAAAATCATCTCATTGATGGTAAATGGGGGAATTTTAAGTTAAATTGTTTCTAAATATAGAAATGTGACATTCTTTTTTGGACGGATTAAAAAGGAAAGTGTGCCGCATAAATTGGGATGGGGGAGTACTACACAAAAACATAACTTCTCTCTTCTTTCTTTTACTACATATCATGAGATGAATGTGGCGTGAGAGACAAATTTGTTCTTCTAAAAAAGATGTTCATTCTATCAAGCTAGGAGGAACATCTTTAGATATTCGGAAGAAAAATGTATAGCATGGGCGGCAGAGATGAGAGTTAAATAAGAATATACAGAATTGTATTTATACTATTGTGTCCATATTGGCTTTTTCCTTTTCTTGCTAAAGGTATGGGGTTTTGTCTTAATGTCAAGAGATGAAGAAACTTATGTTTTTGAGTTTTCTGTGTGAGATTTGATGGAATATCTTTTTGCTTTGATGATTGCCTTGTGGAACTTTTGGCAGTAATTCAGGTTTACCTTCTCGTGTTATGTAGGCTGCTGAATTAGTCTCCTTGCTGAACAAGTTGGAGGTCTTTTTCAGGCTTACTTGGAGAAATGGTAAATTTATCTTGTTTCTCGATTGTCTAATACAGTGCAGTTTCTCGATTTCCTTCTGGTCTTCTAGATCAGAAAAGAAAGTTTATCGCCCTTTTATTCATATTTTTGATAAAGGGAGGAAAAGCATTTATACTTTGTTTGAATTTCTTGTTCAATCCCGTGCAGGATGAAAGTCTTTCTGGAGAAGACAGTGACAATATTGACTGGGATACTGAAGATGAACTAGAAATACAGGACACACCATTTTCCTCATGCACAGATTTAAGAACTACTGGGCAGCATGTTATTAGTGGTGATGGTGAGGTAAATATTGCTTCGAGCCTATATTGATACCTACTGTCGACTGACCATCTTTTTGAACCCCCCCCCCCCCCCCCCCCC